>RPFO01001194.1:0-25118 GCA_009746045.1 Mesostigma viride
GCAGCGGGAGATTCGCCAAGTGGGCCGCCCCCCCCACATAAAAACCTGGCTCCGCTATCCAGAAGATCACGACGACGCCCTCGATCGTGGTGATGCAGAGGGGTGCGGGTGGATCACCCCTGCGTTGTTGTGGTCGCTGGTGGGGTTCGTCCTTCCCGAGTTCACTGCCAGTCGCGAAATCGAATTGGCATCGTATGGCCACGCTGACCCGTTCTCTCTCATCGCAGAGATGCGTGTTTACATGCGCCGAATGGAGGAGGCGCACGACAACGTGCTGAAGAACGTCATGGACACGGAGAAGAGGTACATCTCTATGATGGACTCGATCCGAACGAACCTACCCGTGACGAACAACCAATCCGAAGACGTTCAGAAAGTGGTGTCTGCCCACGCGACCTTTTCGCGACCGAGATCAAAGCTCGCCGAAACGAACTCGATTTCAAGTTGTGCATCGACGCGTGCGTCATGGCGGAGAAGATCATGCAACACATGAAGAGGACCGGGATCGCGAACGTCACCGAAGAGATGCAGGAGAAGGTCGGCGTCTCGCTCAAGGACATGCTCATGGCTGCCCTAGAAAGGACCCCTTCCGAACACTGGAAGTACGACAACTCGTTTCACCTAGACTTCCCTCTCGATCTCCCCGACATGACGTTGGACGAGATATTTAAGACTGAAACCGCGAGGGTAAGGAAACTTGCGCTCAATAAATAATTGTTTATTAAAATTTTAATAAAGTTTCATTTACATCAAGTTCCTGGACCTCATGACCATCCTAGGATCGTACTCGAACGAAGAAGGGACGGGAACTTGATCCAACGTCCTTAGCAGCTCTGGTGTTCCCAGAACATTCATGACCACATCCAACTCGTGCTTGGCCATAGGCAGACGACGCATGGCCCTGTTGGATTCCTTGCACAAGAGGGGGAACAACTCCCTAGCTCTGTGATCGCACTCGTAGTTTTTGAACGCGTCGTTGTACCGCGACCAGACGCTCTCGAGCCTCTGGATTTCGAAACGGAGAGCGGTTTCTCTTCTCATCATTTCGCGGACAATCCCGAGCTCCCCTCCTACTCGCGCGTCCGTGGAGACCTCTTCCACCACCAAGCGACCGGGGACCCCTCGTGTTGCACCATTCGTTCACGAGCGCGCAACGCTTCTCCGCGTCCGTCGGGTGACAAGGAACCGCCCGAGCCATGTTCAAAAGCACCTCGTGACAGGCGTACGTCTGGCTCCCGATTTTCAAAACCGTCCCTCCGGCCTTCTTGACCGCTTCCACTAACGCAGGGGAGACGCCGGGGTTCCACCTTTCCGTCAAGAACCTCATGAAGTTGAGAAGGTGGAACACGCGACCACAGGAACTCGTCTTCTCGTCCACGAAAGGCTTTATTTGTCCCGTGCTTTCCGACGTTAGGCGGCGAAGAAGGTACACGGGGTCCGCCTCCACGTCCTCCGCGGATGGGAGTGGCAGCCGCCCATCGAACTGTTGCTGAGAAAGACTTTTCCCTTTCGCGACCAAGTCTTTCAGCGAAGGGTCGGCGACGTTGGATATGGCGAGGTCCATCTTTGCTCTCTCACCGTCTCCCAAACGGGGTCCCGACCAAGACTTATACACGCCCAAGTCAGACCCGGGCCGAGTCGGCCCAGGAACCTTCTAGAAGGACGACGGTTACAACCCGTTCGAACGTAAGAAGACTTTGTGAGGCCGCGCTTTCAGGTAGGCGTTGACCATGGGAAACACGAGCTCCTCAGAACGCGAGCGAATTCTGCGAAGGTGCGTTGCCTTGCCCCAGAGTGAGCAAGAAGAGTTAGCATCGGCGTTGATCGATGGCGCCATCCCCATCCGACCGAACAGCGTGGACGAGTTCGTGTCCAGAAGGCGACATCTGCGTGGCGCTTGTTCTGCACAAAGCCGGCATAACAACTACCGGCGTCTTTGCTTGACCGTGCACCCCGACAAAAATAAAGGCTTGGAAGACATAGCGTCAAGAGCGTTCGAAGTCGTACACCGACGTTTCAAGCACTCGAGATCGCCCGTTTCGGTGCCCAGAACGCACGACACGTTTTGGGAGATGGAGGCGGAACTATCGAACGTTTCAAACGCATCCGTGGCCGCTCGGGTGTTGGCCGCGCTCGTGAAGAAACGGGAAGGGGATTGTGCAGACTTGCGCGCCGCTTACTACGCCCGAACGGGGAGAGAGCAAATGGTGATATGGGCTAGTGTGCGCGCCATCGTTTCGAAACTCCGTCAACCCGGCTTCGACCTCGAGCAAGAACTTGGAGAGAAGAAGACGTGACCGCTTATTTTCGACGCGAAGTTTATATGTTTTTTCATGGTCGCCACGATCCGTTGTTGTGCCATGACTCGGACAGGGATGCGATGTAAGCGCGTGTCATCCAAGTCCAAGTGTTCGACTCATTTGCGAAAGATGAAAGCGTCTACTCGCGCAAAACGCGGTGGGCGCGCGTACCGCCCCGAGAAGACGGCCATCTTGATGCCGATACGCCCTGTTTATGTCGTCGATCCCTATTTCCGTGACCGGGTCTCGACCACCAGCAGCGCGTCCACCCCGGTCGTGAAAGCAGAGCCTTCCTCGAAGCCGGCAGAAAAGCCCTCGTCTGCGACGTCCTCGTCCCAGACCGAGCCAGACACGCCAAGTCCCAAGAGGCCGGCGGACGAAGATGGTTCGGACGGGGAGGTCGATCCCGCGACGGGAAGAAAGCACAAGAAGACGAACGACGCCGCCAATCAGAAGCGCATTCGCAGAAACGGTTCTCGTTCAAAGAATTATCGAAAGTCGAATAAGTAATCATGGATGCTCTCGTGAATATCAAGGATTCCGATATCTCTCCGTTCTCGTTTGATGGGATGGTGTTGTCATGCAAAATAGTTAGTTGTTATGACGGAGACACGGTCCGAGTGGCCGCTCTCCTGCCGTGGTCTACGATGCCCGTCAAGTTTACAGTTCGGCTGATAGGCATCAACGCGCCCGAAATGAACCCCCGCTTATTCGAATGGAACCGCGAAGACACTAAAAAGCGCGCGTGTTTGGCGAGAAACGCGTTGATACAATTGACCACGAACGCGAGATTCGACTCTTCCGACTTCTCGTTGACCGCGGAACAAGTGCAACAAGTAGTAGACACGAACACGCGACTGATCACGGTTCGATGCCATCGGAACGACGCGTTTGGCCGGGTATTGGGGACTCTCGAAGTAGACAACGTGAACGTGAATGATATAATGGTACAGTCTGGCCACGCGTCGCCGTTCGTGAAGGAGGGCTAATTTTGTGTGATGTGTACATAAGAGAATGAAGACGAAAACTCTGGCGGCGGGATTGATTGTGGGCGGCTTTTTCGCGGCGGCGGCGGCCGTATACTCTACGCGGCCGGGATCTAACGAACCACCCGACCCTCAGACCGGTTCGTGCAAGATTGCCACGTGGAACCAGAACACGTGTCTGGGGTCCAGTTCGTATCTCGGACTTTTCGTTCCTGGCGACAAACGACCGTCGGTTACCATGAAATTAGCCGAAAACGTGTCGAATGAACTTCACGCTGGCCCGTTTCGCGTGTCGAAAGTGCTCCGGGAACCTAGCGAGATCAACGCGAGAGATGGCATGTTTGTGTTAGAGTCTCCAAGCGGCTTTATTATAGTAAATGATGTTTCTTTACAATCAGACGTATCCCCTTATCAGACAGAGGGGTCGTATTGGGGCACACTGACCAAAGACCCCGCCACCGAGTCCAAAGAGCGCCAAGACCGGATTCTCTTACTGGACAATTCGTACAACAGCAAAAGCTGGATGAACGCCATCAAAAAGAGCCAGTTGTCGGACCGGTTCCGGAACCATTTCCCCACACGGACCATCCAGCACTTTGACATGGGCGTTTGGGGGATCACGACGGTGACGGACAACGACGGAACCGTCAAAGTGTTTGCGTACGCTCATTGGGACGAGTAAGAGGCTCCACGCGGTTCATCGCGAACGTGGCACCCTTGTTGATCGTCATGTGATACACGAGGTGCGAGGAAGGCGCGTTTTTCATCACTTTCATCATCTCCGACTCGTTCCTCCCCGTCCCGAACCTCTCGCCATAACACTTTGCGCACACGATGATCCACGGATGAGGAGGCGTCTCAAGCGCCACCTTCATGAGCCAGTATCCGACGAACTTCCACCCGTCCATGACGTCGGCAGAGTGGCACAGGCCGCACCCGCCTCTCTTCTGATCGTCGACGGCTTCTAATTGCGCGATCCTTGCCATGCGGACGACTTTTCTCCTCTGCGCGTCCAACTCCTCCCTTTCTCGTTTCATCACGAACTCGGGCTTGTCGCATCCGAAATACGCCATGTTAGCCGACAAGGCTCGGTTGCAAGGGAGCAGGAGCGGCAACGAGAGCGGGCGGGTCCGGGGTCAGCAGGGCGATGAAAAACAGAGCGAGGAAGAGGAACAGGAGACAGGCGCCGCAGAAGGCGGCTTTGTCCTTTGTAGTTTCTTCTTCTCGAAGGTACGGCGCGTCGATGACGACATGTGGACGGCGTCCGTCCACGTACACGCACGACCCGTCACTCTTCGTGCATTGGAGATGAAGTGGCACTTGGGACATTGCGAATATATTTTCTTGACATAATTATATACGAGTTACCATGGGGCTTGAAGATGCCATCAAAGTACCTGTTCAAGTCGCGGATACGGGGATGCAGCAGGCTGCGGAGGGAGCAAAAACAGTGATAAAGAAAATAGGATTCATCCGCGAGGACGGGACAGTTCGTCCGATCTTCGCGGTGATTTTGGGAGGAACCATGGGGTTCAACCTCGGCATGACGATGCTCACCTACTTAGACAAGTGGTTCAACAAGGTCGACAGCAAGAACCGGCATTTCCTCAATGTCGGCATCTCCACTATTCTTGGCACCATCCTTGCCATCTCCATGTACGACATGATGACCCGACTTGGCAAGGGTTAATCACCCCCGCCCCGTGTTCCTGAGACGCATGCAGAACTTCCGATTCCACCCGATCATCTCCAGCAACACGTGAAGGACGGCAGCCGAGGCCGCCACCTGCACGAGGATGCCGGTGTGAGTCATCGCCCTCTCCTCGTCGTGCTGCATGTGTATCGAGTGGACCACCGTCATGATCCCTGCCATAGCCGCGGCCACCACCAACGCCTCCACGAGCACAACGCCAAACTGAGACATTTATCATTGTCTTTGAAAATAACGACATTCAAGGCATCACGAACGATCGCCTCACGCGGGCGATGTCCCCCGTGGACAACTGCATTTTACACAGATCGTACAAGGACCGAGCTTTCGCGGAACGAGCGCGTTCTGCGCACGCTCGTGCCAACTCGGACGCCTCTGCGCGTCTCTGCCCGTCCGCCACCATACGACACAAGGCAAACACGTCGATGTCGTCCACCATCTCAAAGTATCGATCCCCGCGGTCGTACATGCGGACGATTTCTCCCAACATCTCGGCGTCTCCCGACACGAGAACTCTCGTCGCGATATTGGCGAAATCGTCCACGGTTCTCCCGCCGGAACGAGCGAAACGTCTCAGCACGCACTTACACCCGGTCCGCACGTCCACGCCGACTTCTTCACACGCCGCCTTGAAACCTTCAAACTTCCTCATGCCGCGAAGGAAACTCACCTCGCATCTGCGACACACCCCGTGGACGTAGGATTCGTCACAACACCGCGACATGGCTCGAGAACAGTAGACACAAGGGCGCATTCCATCGACGCAATAATGTTAGGAGAATAGTGTATGGCATGGACGCGTACCTCCTGTTTCGTCCGTCGATAGACGTATCTTTGCAAGGTGTCGTGTCGGGTTTGCAGGCGTACGATCCGTGGCTAGATCCCAGGACTTACCCACGAGTTCGTGTCCGACTCGTCTGCGCCAAGCGCTGCTCCACCCGCCGTTGGATGGGGTTTGCTGCGAGGATTATTTCAGGGCATGAAGGACGCGGGTTCAAAAATATGGCATCCGCTGACCGGAAACGTGTCGCAGACGAGTTTGGTGACCGCGGTAAAAGGGTGGATGACGTTACCGCGAGGTTTATTCACGACCGGGAGGCACAATTACAAGCCGAAATAGAGAACATGAAACGTGAGTACGAAAAAGCAGCGGCCAAAGCAGAGGCTGAATTCAAGATACAACTAGCCGACGCGCAATCGGTGATGGATGACAGGGTCATCAAGCTGCGTAACGACCACTCCCGATTGGAAGCGGAGCGCAACGATCTGATAGCGAAACTCGAGGATCCGAAGGTAATCGTCGATTCCAAGGTTTATAAGGACCTACAAGCGATCGAAGAAGAAAGTACCCAAAAACTCCGAGATGTACAAAACGAACTCTCGCTTCTAATGGATCAATTGCGCGATCCCAAAACAGCGGTAAGTTCTGAACCGTACAGACAGCTACAGGATATCGAGGAAAGGGCGCGCATTGAACTCCGAAATGCACAAAAACAGCTTGCGGATCGCGTGTCACAGCAAGATACTGCTAGCGAGCTCATGAAATCGGTGCTCGAGGCACGCGCGGAAATTGTTGACAAATTGTCCGATCCAGACGCGTTTTGGAATAAGAACGCGATGGAAGAGTCTATTGAAAAACTCGAAAATTTGATTAACACATACGACGGAGAAGCGTTCCGCGCACTGGGTATCACGAGTTTCATTAGCAACGCCAGGCGCGACTTAGACGTATTGCGTCGTCAACTATACCTAACGCGGGACAACGCCAGTATGATTTCACAACAGGCCCAGAAGATCGAGGAGCAACGTAGAGCGACGGAGAAGATGGAGAGTGAAAAAGAAATACTCGGAGGGCTGATCGAAGAAACGGTAAAGGCTCACGCAGCCCAATTGGCGGCCGAAAAGGCGAGTCGTTTAGACACGGAAAGAAAATTGCAGTCCGAACTGCGGAAAACAGAGGAGCTGAAAGCCGCGTCGACGGCAAAACTCGAGGAGGCCAAGAAGAAGAGCGATTCGCGGTTGGCGGAGGTTAAAGCATTATCAGAAGCAAAACGAGTTGAGTTCGAAAAAGAAATCAACGAATTGAGGATCAAGTTATTGAACGAGGATGCGACAAATAGCGATCTCTCAAAAATTCGCGCGGACTTGATTGAATATGTAACGCGAATTGAACGCGCTACACGAGCGGTCGACGCGATAGTCGAAGAGTTCTTGCACTCGCGACCACGCGATCTTCCGACATCCCCAGAGGATGTTAATGATTTACAAGAGAAAGCGAGCGACGCCGAGAAAGCAATTCGTGACATAAAACGCGAATACGGTGTTGACGATTCTACAAAATATCCTGTTGGAAACGCGTATCTAGATGGCCAACTCCGGGTTCTGGAAGAGTACAACAAGGTGACGAACCAGTGGATCAAAGACAAAACGCGCCTAGATATCGTGGCCCGTGAACGTGACCAGCTGGAAGCGGACCTCGAGGAACGTTTGCGCGCACTTCAAGAGAAAGACGCCTTTATACAACGGACAGCGAAGGAAAAACTAGAATCCGAGAATCGCGCGGGACAATTAGAGGGAATGTTGAGTACTGGTCTTATACAACTCGGGCAACTACGCGAACGAATGAAGTCAGAAACTGAAAAGAACGCCAATCTGACACGAGATCGAGAGACATTGGAAGCAACTATCAGCGACCTAAGACGCGAGCTTCAAACACAAGCAGAAAGGGTTTCAACAGAGGAGGAAATATCCCAACTTCGAAGCCGGGCCGGCAAATTGACGACGCTCGAGACAGAACACGCGAATATGATATCAGAATTAGCCGCGCGTGACAAACTGATCAGCCAGCTGGAACGTGCGGCCAAAGCACAATCGGAATCCTTGACGAACTTACAATCCCGGTTTGAAGCCGCCGAGGAATCCGCGAAAAGGAATCAAGGTGAAATAAAGAAGCTCAAGAAAACGTTGGGTACCCAGAATAGCGAATTTGAAAGCACGCGTGCCCGCCTGGAATTAGCTAACAAGCGGATCGAGTCAGAGTCTAGAGCAAAAGAAAAGATAGCTGCCCGGATGAGAGAATATGAAAACCAGATCCGCGCTTTGACTAAAAAGGCCGAAGAACGCACAGGCAACGTAGCGTTGACCATCTCTGAACGGCGACGATTAGAGGATTTAATTGTCAAACACGGAGATCAGCAGACCCAGTTGGAGCAAACGTATGCTCTCGTGTCGGAAATGACACGGGAAAGAGACGACTTAGCCACCCAGTTAGAAAACTCCAGAACACAACTATCGGAGGTCACTACCGCAAAAGATGCGATAATTGCGACTGCGCAAAATGAGCTGAACCGTGCCATCCAAACCCAACGCGAACTAGCGTCACAACTCGGAAATCAACAACTAGCAAACTCTGACGCGCTTGCTTCACTTGGATACTTTAAACGCCAACTGGACGAAACTAACCGTCAATATCACAACTCCGAGATTAAATATGAACAAACACGACAGTGGTTACGGGAGGCTGGCGATAAAAACCAGGGCTTGAAAAGTGAACTTAACGCTATAGAAGTTGAACTTGAAAGGCAGACCGAAAACTCTCTTAACGTGCAACCAAGCTACAAAGACAACCGAACAATTTCACATATTAAAAAATTAAAAGAAACATTAAGCGCAAAACGCGCGGAATTGGACGCTGCGACCAAAACATCGGAAAACATCGCGGTCGCGTTGCAAGAAGCTCATGACGAGTTATCTGAACTGCGGAAACACAAGAAAAATATGGAGAAAGAAGCCGCACAACACGACGAGTTACAGAGGAATCTGGAGGAAGCGACAGAAAACGTACGAAATCTGAAGACAGAGCTCGCCAGAGCGCGCAATTTGACCCCGGCCAATGTACAGGAGTTACTAGAGCAACGAGAACGTGAAAAGGCGCAATTATATGAAGAAAATCAAGCCGTTATTAAGAAGAACGAACTAGATGCCGAATTGCGACGACAACTGCAGGAGGTGATTCCGAAACAGAATAAGGAGTTGCAATTGGCGTCACAAAACATTATCGAATTGAAATCGACAATTCAGGAGGCCGCGAGAAAGGAACAGCAATTGTCTTCCTTGTTGCGCGAGTATCAAGAAAAGAACGAACGTGCAGAAGAGGAGCTCGCCACGTTGAGAGCAAATTACGACACATCTGACAAGGGTAACTTTGAACTTCGAGAACGTATAGAGTCGCTGCAGCAAGAAATTGAAGCACGCAACAAAGCAGCCGGGGCGTTAGACGCACGTATTCTGACCGAGCGGGGTTTGCATGAAGATGCGCTCGCAAGTCTGCGCAACGAACTCGCGCTCGAGAGGAAATCGCGTGAAGCCAATCAGAGTGACGCTTTATCGTTGAAGGAATCGCTGGAAAGCACCGTGCGCGAGTATAAAGATACTAGTGAGAAATTGCGCAATGCTGAAGAACTGGCCTCACAACTACCCGGACTCCAAGAAGAACTAAAAAGCAAAACAGCGCCGGGTCGACGAACTCATGCGCAAACTCGCCGAGGCCGAAGCGCGACATGAATCCGCCGTTAAGTCGTTAGCAAGCTCGCGCGAATTGTCTGAACAAGAACGTACCACACGCGAAAAGGCTGCAGAGACCGAGGCAAACAATGTTCGACTTTTGAAGGCAGAATTGAAAAACAACCAGATAATGTCCACGGTTGCAGGGAAGATCATGCTCAACCGCATAGTCGCGGCCAAGGCGCAAGCCAACCGAATTCCCGAATTACAATCGAAATTGGAAGGCTTACTGAAGACCAACTCTTACTTGAAAAAGATAGTGCACGCGCTCACCGACAAAACGAGAGCCGCTCCGAGAGGGTTTTACAAACTAGACGACCGTCGCAATTACAAAACCAAACAAAATGAACACGCGCTCCTACGAATGGTCCGCCCTTTAATGACTGTCGTGAAGGACGAATTTGGACGCCGTCTCCAGGCAGCGAGTGCAACGAACGAGGATTTAGAGAAACAGTTGCGGTTGTTGACCGATTCGCTAGCTACTTCTCAAGAGACAATCGTCAATTAGACAGGGAACTGGGGTTGTTAGGCCAAGCGCGACACCCATCGACGTCTCGAAAACGGATGCGCGCACAAGACCCGGATATAGAGGGCGTAGTGAATGGGATTACGAGAACGGTCGATATGGCAGTCTAATAGCACGAAGAAGTTCCGAAACATCCTCTTCCGTCGTCTTGTTGCTCGTCCCTATCCGCACGGTCCCCCTCTCCAGGTCTCGCGACAGCCCGATCGCTCGTAACGTCTCGCTCCTCTTCAGAAGGTGGCACGCCGACCCCGTGGACACCGCGATGCCCTTCCGCTAGCCGTTTGACGAGCGCCCGTGAACTGCGGACCGGGCAACGGACACGAGGTTCGGCAACGCACTCAAAGGGTTCTTAGGACCGTGAACCACGCCTCCCATCTGCACGAGTCTCCCCACAAGCGCCCGCCGCATCTTCCGCAACCTCGCAACGTCGGCCCTCCCTCGCAAGCAGTTTAGCCGGACGGCTTCTGCGAGCGCACATATCAGCGGTGGCGACTCCGTCCCTGGCCTCACGGCCCGCTCCTGCCCGCCCCCCCACGTCAGCGGGGACAGACATGACGGGTCTTTCCGCAACACGAGGGCGCCCACGCCTTTCACGGAATGGATCTTGTGGCCCGATAAGACGTAACTGTCCAGCGCTTTCACCCCCCGGATCCTGAACTTGCCCGCCGCCTGCGTCGTGTCCGAGTGGAAGTGCACGTGCCTGCCAATGACCTTGCGTATCGCCGGCAGGTCCTGCAGCGTGCCGATCTCGTTGTTGGCGTACATGATGCTCACGAGCTTGACCCGGCTCCCGTGCTTCTTCATGGCCGCGCGCAAGGCGTCCATCTGGACGAACCCCTCCCCGTCCACGGGGATCTTCTCCACCACGATCTTGTGCTCCTTCGTCAAGTGGTCCAGCGGTTTGATGCCCGCGGGTGCTCGATCGCCGACGTGATGACGACTCCTTCGTACCCGTGCTTCTCCATGACGCCGTTGAGCACGATGTTCATGGACTCGGTGGCGCCCGAGGTGAATATGATCGACTTGGCAGGCTCGTGAGGTGCCGCGCGATCGCCGCCCTCGCCTCTTCGACCACTTGCCTCGCCCGCTTCCCGATCTCGTGGGAAGAGGACGGGTTGCCGTACAGCTGGTTCGCGACCGCCGTCATGACGCGCACGACTTCCGGGTACGGTTTGGTCGTGCTGATGTTGTCCAGATACACTTCTCTCCCCCCCATGTCCGTACGTACGTATACCTATCTGCAGAGATTTGGAGAGCGCGCGCTTCGAGAAGAGGAAAAAGATCGAGAGGGAGTATAAAATGGGGAAGATCCGTCTGTCTCGAGGCGACCAGATGGTGTCTGTGGACTTCGTGCCTCGTATTCCGCTCTCCATGGACGTCGACGAGAACCGCCCCGTGAAGAAACGTTCTCGCAAGGCGAACCGAGTCGCGCAGGCGGAGACGGCGGTCAGAGAACCGCTGCGGACATCACGGACCGGCTCGTCACCGCTGTCGTAGCGGAAGACGAGGACAAGAAACGAGGGTACGAGAGTTTCTCGATCCCAACACTCTGGCGGAGAGCTTCATCGAGTTTCTGATCAAGCCGGACAAGACGGTCCACGTGGGAGCTCTGTGTTCCGCCATGAACTCGAACCCGAAGGACGTGTTCGGGTCGGACTCGGCGTGGATATCCACCGAGGAGGTCGCGAGGGTGCTCGCGACGAACAAGAAACTCAAGCCCCTTCGCGACTCGTTCGCGGAGATGGTGCTGAGCATGCAGGAGATCAACAGCGAGGACGACAAGGAAAACCTCGTCCCCTACCGTTGCGTGGACTTCCTGAAGGCGGTGTACGGCCACAACCGGTTTGACGCACTCCACTTGATCAATTTCGGCGGGGTCGTGTTCAACGAGTACAAACGCGTTCACGGGACGTCGCCGCCCACGAGAGGGGACGGGTACAAAATGTACTTCCGGAAGGACATCCCGCTCATGAAGTCGGCGTTTGACGCCTGGGAAAAGAAGCTGGACGCGCAAGATGTCCGGGGTCACGCCGAAACGGATTGACGGAAGGGACTTGTCTAGACCCGAGGAAGGGACCCTCCCTAAAATCGTCCTATTTATTAAACATCTAATGAAAACATTCCCTTATGCGCAACATACGCTTTTGCACCAAAAATGACGCTCATCACTACTGACGCACTGAGACCCACAATTACGCCAAAAATTTTCATTTCTGCGTTGTTGTCCTTATCGATGTCCCCTGTGGACGGCGCGGATCCCAATTTGACGAGACCATACACGCATGCACCACCGGTTCCTAAAAAGAACACGGTCAATGCGATAAACGGCGCGGCGTCCTTGAGTGGCATGTTTATGATATACGTACAGAATTTATTCAACGCCGGAGTAAACTGGATTAAAGTTTACAGACTCGCCACGGCGGTATCGGTATAGTCGTATCCTGTCAAAAATGATATAAGATAACGACCCGACGCCAAGGGACATGCCTAAACCGGCCAGGATCATGAAACCTTGCCGCCGTTGATCCGAGTCCCCTTTCTTTTTTCCGCGGACGATCAAAAATGTCATGGTTCCTCCCAAGGCGAACCCTAAGATCGTGAAGGCAACAAGGACCCAGAAGAACCAGTCGAACATGTTTACAAACGACTTCGATATTATTATTTAACAAATGTATAGTACATGTCACGGCGATGAAAGCGTTCACAGAACCGAAGTACGTCATCACAATCCTGATACTATGCGCAGTTGCCACAATCGCGTCCGGCGTCTCGTCCCTGCTGACGGGACGGACGGCAAAACGAGGCCCTTCGGAATGGTTAGTGGATATGCAAGACCAGAGAGAGTCGGACCCGGCCGGGGTCGCCGCCACCATACAGACGCGCGTCCAAAAGTACCGCAAAGCGGCGAAGATACTCGCGATGATGACGTTCACGTCGTTGGGCGTGTTCGGTATCTACGTCTCCCTCGTCGCGTTTTTCCACTTCCGGCCCTCGAAGCCGGTGTACAGGGAAGCGTCCTCCGTTACGACTGCGTGAGCGCTCTAGCGAACTCTTCTTCGAAGTCCTCGTCGCCCCCCCGGTAGGAGGAGTCGTTTTCCGCTTGGAACCGAGCAGTCCGCGGATGTAATCGTCCGGGTCGGCGCTCGTCAAGTTTTCGACGGGCGACACTTCCCTCGCTCGTTTCGTGGTGCACTCGAGCGTGGCGACACGCGCCAACGCGGTTTCCAACCGCGACTCCAACCGGTTCACGCGGTCTTCTAGTTGCTCGACCTTGGACGCCGTCGCCTTCGCTCTTTGGCGCTCGGAGGACTCGTTGCCTCTCACGTACATGGGCGCCTTGAGGCACCCCAACGGGTGCGTGTCACAGCCCGAGTTGGGAGGGGGGAGAGGGAGACACGGTCCGAACGGGTCGAACAGCCGGCCTTCGTGGACGACTTGCAGGCCGAAGCGGCCTTCCCACCCCGGATGCGGGATGGGAACGCACTCGGCGGAGAACCGCGCGTCTTCCACGACGACCATGCCTCGGACTTTGTGTCTCCCGCACCGCACGCTGCCGGTCGGGTTGTCTTGGAACGCGTACCCGGCCTTGCAATCACAGCCCGGGACGGAACACGACTTTACGAAGGAGACCCCCACGGCTCTCAGCCACGGGAGGTCCGTGGGCTTCACGTCCATGTAGCAGCCGACGATGGGGGAGAGACGGCCATGGTGGCAAGGTCCAGCGTCTCGTACGTCGTGCGCGGTCCAGCGCCTCGCTCGTGCTTTTTTATAGAGACGACTCGGCAGAAGGTACGGCACTAGAGCGCCCGTATGCACTTCCGCCCTTTTTAAGTTAACTCCACGTCAGCCGGATCAAAAGGAGAAGGCGGTCCAGAAATCGTGGGGACGGTGCGTGCGTCGTCTGCGCCTGACGCCAGCCCTGGCGCCGTGGCTCTTCTTCACGAACCGGCCCTTCTTGTCGCGCTTCGGTAACGCCATCTGTGTATACCAGTGTAACTGAAATTTTTTTTAAACAGTCCGTACACATCGACGTGGCATGATGGCGTCGCACGACGCCACCCTCTTTACGTTAACTCGTGAAGGTATAAGTGCCGCGCACGACGCAAAAGGCGTCACGATCCAAGCGACACCAGTCAACCACCCCTCGACCATGGGCGTCTCGGACATCTTTGCTTTTGAACGCAAGGAGGGCAACGTCATATACCTCAAGCCTCGTGACAATGCTGATCATATGTTCAAACTCGACAAGCGAGTTCGGTTGCTCGATGGTCCGACATACAACGGATACGTCCACGCCCAGAGCCTTTGCGATATCATGGCAAACGGCAAAAGTGAGGCAAAGGCCTGGTTTCGTAACAACGAAACCAAGGCTCTGATCCAGCACATCAACTCCGAACTCAACACGTCCGCCACCACAGACAGTGACGACCCCACACTAGGTGGGATGACCCCCGCAGAGGTCACCACAGGTGGGAGGATCCTCCCGGCTGGCGTCACAGCAGGGGGGAGGATCCTCCCGGCTGAGACGGTCACCGCCATACTGGTACTGGATGGCTCCGGCCCCAGCGCTGGTTCTTGGATACACCCCAAATTGCTCATTCCTTTTCTTATGTGGGTCGACAAGGTGTTCGCATTGAAGGCCTACGACTGGGTAGCGCGCATCTTGGCCGGAGACCTCACATTGTGCGCCGATATCGCACGGCGCCATGATGTCATCCACGGAACCGAAACGACCGCCGTGTTTACTACCGCACCTGCGGGGGTGCATGACGAGATTGCGATTCGCGAAGAGACCGACCTGCGCATTCGGAAGGCCAAGCTGGAGTCCATCGCCGTTACCGAAGAGTACCGCGTCCGCCTTTTGACCGCGCTCGCCGCCCAGCAGAAGCTGCTCATGGACGTCTCTTTGAACATGAACGACCGCGACAAGCTGTTTCTGAAAGACAAGGCGAACGACATCCTCTACACGGACCTCGTGGGAGGATCGTCCGCCGCCGAGGGAGGGGCGCCTCCTCGCAAGTCGCTGGACATATCTACCGTCGCGAGAGAGCTCGGGTACCGCGCCAACCTGAACGAAGCCAACATGATCGGCCGCGCTATGGCGCAGAGGTTCCGTTCCTCTTTCCCTGGGAAGGAGATTCCTAAGACGGAGCGGTTTGTGGACGGAGCCGTCAGGTTCGTAAACTGGTACGAGGACGAGCCCGTTCAGCGTCAGATGATGGAGGAAGTCGTCGAGGAGGTCATGCAAAGGGAAGGGAAGCGGCCCGTCAAGACCAGGAAGATGAGCGAATTCTTCGCTAGGAACGACGTATAGTGCCCCGTGTCAGCTGTACAACATATAACTAACCGCTCTACGACACTTGGTTTCGGTTGGATGGTCCGAAGGCCTTCAAATCGACTCTTGAGAGGTCAACACAGAGGAGGAATTTCTGCGTGCGTTTATTTGCCGTGAAACAAACGGGACATGTTATTAGACGCGATGAAGCAACATAAAAATACTAATAAGACGAAATTAAGCGACATTTTGAAATGCTTTGTTTGTAAAAAGCGCGTGAGTATGTGTGACTGGGATGGTGGAGAAATTGACATATTCGTCCATTCATGCGACTCATGGAATCCTTATTGTCCGGGTTCGCATTTGATATGCGACCCTTGTTACAAATGTCTTAAACAAAGTGACGAGCTGTATTGCAGAAACCACGAACGATCATCTCGTGCATATCGCCCTCTCAGCATGGACTCTATGACACTTCTGTCCAATCTCCAAGGAAATGCCCTCAATCGCATGCTTTCATGGGCAAGACACGACGACGGCCCACAGAAACAGACGGCACACGAGTTCTAACCCCCATCCAGCTAGCTCAGTGAGGCCATGTCGCGTTTACGCACGCGCGGAGTAGCACGGAGTAAGCGACGGCCACCGCGGACACGCGGCAGACGTCCACCGCCGTTTTCGCCAGTCCGTCGCAGAAGTTGTGTGTGCGGATGGTAATGGGTGCGCTCGCGAGTCTGCGGTCTTGGCGCGTGGGCGGGGTCGCGGTGTTCGACGTGGCAGCCACCGCGTTGGCCGCCATCGCGTACAGTGCGTACAAGAGAAAGGGATTCTCGGCGCGAGACGCGGCCGTGAAGACGTTGTTGCTTCTGTGCGTGGGGGAGCTGACCCACTTGTTCCTAGAAGTGGACACGGTGGTGACCAGGGCGATCGAGATCGGTGGGGGGGCGGGGGCGTAGATCCGAGACCGTCGTTGCTATTATCTCCCGTTTTGTGGTATAGCGGCATGGCGCCGGATCTGAGCGACAAAGCCAAGAAGCGGATGATGGACAAGGTGAAAGCGATCCGTTCTCAGATTGACTCGAGGTACGTCGACGACGAGCACAGACGGTTTTGCAAGTCGAGCGGGGACGAGACGTTCAGCCGCGTGCCCGAGTTCAAGACGGGGGTCGTCTCGTTGGAGTTTCCCAGGTTGGACGGGCCGTCCTATATCCGGTCCGCGATGGCGCTCGCGTACCCCATCAAATGGACCCCCCGCAAGCTGGAAATAGACACGTTCAGCCACAGCCTCCTCGACCCCGTGTTTCAGGCCATGCCCGGGTACGTGAAGGGCGACATGTCCGACCTGATCGATATGGAGTGGTATAATGCTTGCCTGAGTTACCTCCGAACGCTGGGCCGGTTGGACTTTATCATCGTGATGGACTACACGTACAACGGGGCGTCGTTCACGAACGGGAACGGGGCGATGAATCTTCAGAGGCAAAGAGAGATCGATATCGAGGACGAGAAAGACGGCTACGTGAAGCCGCTGTCCAAGTACGTCGATCCTCTTTGGCCGGCCGTGGTTCGTTTGTGCGAACGCGGATTGAACGGAAGGCCTTTCGACAAGCTCGACGCCGGCGACCTCTTTCGCAAACGGCCGGACGTGCAGGAACTGCGCGCCGCTCTGGCGAGTCACCTGTCGGCGCGCGCGCAGGACAAAGAGGTCGAGACGCCGGTTGGCAAACCACTCGCCGAGGAGCTCGCGGCGTTGTCGAGCTGGGAGCAGGTGGTCCGAAAGATCACCACACTGGACCATCGGTTCATGGACATCCTGTACCTGTTGTCGAAGTGGGTCTACAAACACCTGGATCTTTCTTTCAAGAAGAACTACGTCCTGACGACGTACGCGGAGGAGCTGGCGAGGATCCTGCGAGAAGCGCCGCCCCTTCGGCGAGAGATGGTGGTGTACAGGGGGGTGACGAACGAGTACTACATGCCGAGGAAGGGGACCCGGGACGTGTTTCAGAACCCTTACCCCGTCTCTGTTTCGATCGACCCCTCCGTGGCGGTCAAATTCCTGTACGACGAGTACTTCACCGCCAGCCAGTTCGACAAGACGAGGGATTGCTGCATCAAGGTCATCCACGTGCTGCCCGGGACGCCGGCCCTCTGCCTCTGGCCGATCGGCGGCCACGAGGACCAGAAGGAGATCGTCCTCCCGCCCGGGACGAACTATCTCATAAAGTCCCATCGTCTGCGTAATATCGTGGTGGAAGTCCCCACTTTCACGCAAGGGAAGGCGGTGAGGGGCGAGGTGTGTTGGGACGAGATGGTGAAGCGCAAAGCCCGCAACCCGAAGTTCGAAAAGATGTTCCCGAGGAAATGGGTGACGGAGATTTACGTGGACGGGACGGCCGCCGCGATCCGTTCGCGGTCGACACGCGATCCTCAGACGTGGAGATCCAACGCATCGAAAGCCTTGAAAAACGTCCCGTGGGAGACGCTGGGATCGACCCCCGTTTCGGATGGCAACGCGCTCGGATTGTTCTTGGCGAATTGCAACGTGGCGGTCAAAACGGGCGTGTGGACTCCTGTTTCGAGACAGATACGGTCCATGAAGAGCAGCGGGGTGATAGGGTTGGACGCGGAGAGTTCGTTGCTTACGTTCGTGGACACGTGGTTCAAACCTGTCGGACAGCCCGGGCTCTCGGCGAGGGAGCAGATGCGGTCTCTGGTGGAGAAGATATCGTCTATCGTTCCACTGCCGTCTCACAAGTAGAGTCGGTACGGAATTTTTGACCTCTTGTCTACTCGGTACTACCTTCCACTGTCACGGGTCGTACGTGGTACGGAACCTGGAGTTGCGTCGGTACGGAATTTGCCACCTTGTTGAATTTCACTTTGTATCGTCCAATAGAAAGTGCCCTGTGAAGTACGGGTCTGGTCCCGCGCTGGTATTTTTATTTAGGCCTATTAAGTTATTTTTTTGGGAGAGGGAAAGAGAGAGAGAGAGAGAGAGGAGTCGAGCAGCTGCGGGGGGGCATGTACGGAATCCCAACCTCTAGGGTACTTTGAGTACCCTGCACTGGCAGAGGTCGTATGGTGTACGGAACCTGGAATTGCGTCGGTACGGAATTTGCCACCTTGTTGAATTTCACTTTGTATCGTCCAATAGAAAGTGTCCTGTGAAGTACGGGTCTTGTCCCGCGCTAGTATTTTTATTTAGGCCTATTAAGTTATTTTTTTGGGAGAGGGAAAGAGAGAGAGAGAGAGAGAGGAGTCGAGCAGCTGCGGGGGGGGCATGTACGGAATCCCAACCTCTAGGGTACTTTGAGTACCCTGCACTGGCAGAGGTCGTATGGTGTACGGAACCTGGAATTGCGTCGGTACGGAATTTGCCACCTTGTTGAATTTCACTTTGTATCGTCCAATAGAAAGTGTCCTGTGAAGTACGGGTCTTGTCCCGCGCTAGTATTTTTATTTAGGCCTATTAAGTTATTTTTTTTGGAGAGGGAAAGAGAGACAGAGAGAGAGATGGGGTACAGTTTAGATGACTGTTACATTCAAAATTTTATGGTCAGCGATGGAGTATAAATTACAGGACCGTTGCATTCAAAATTATATGGTCAACGATGGATGGGTCAGTCTCTCTCTCTGTCTCTCTTTCCATCTCCCAAAAAAAATAACTTAATAGGCCTAAATAAGAATACTAGTGCGGGACAAGACCCGTACTCTCAGGGAGCGTTTCTATTGGAGGATACAAGGCCAGTGAAAGTTCCGTACCTGCAAGACCACTTCTTCCGTACACCATACATCGATTTCTATTCGATGATGCATATCATACTTAAGAGGTTGTCGAAGCCGTACATTGGTGCTGCAACAGCCCTCACACTCGCTCATGTATCGCTGATCCTTCGACGCGCGACAAACGGAACCCGCACCCCTTCCCCCATCATTGGGTTGGCACAGCGACGGTAGTTTTTTTGGGGGGCTTTTCAGAATACTCGTGCGGGACCATACCCGTACTCTCGGGGGGCGTTTCTATTGGATGATACGAGGCCAGTGAAAGTTCCGTACCTGCAAGGTCACTGCTTCCGTACGCTATACACCTATTTATATTGGATGATGCATATTATACTTAAGAGGTTGTGTTTCCGTCCCTACCTAGGTACCAGTCCGTATAATCGAGCAACACGCTGAGTTGAGGATAATCTCACGTGAAGTGTTGTTACAAATTGATTATGAAGCAGCATATACTACCAACTGTCGACGAATACAATACAAGTCCGCCATTGTAGACGTATGATCACTCCGTCACAATCACGTTCTTCCACTCGGGAGCGGACTCCGTCCATCCGTCGTAGTAGAGGTAGACGGCGCGCACGAACGCGCCCTGAACCTGAGGGCAATACTCCGGCTTCATGCACGCGACCACGAACGATTTCAGAACCTTCATGCGCTTGTACAGAGAAACGGAGGTCGTGCGTTGGCGGCCGTCATCGACGGTTCGAAACTTGTCGGCGCCGTCACGTTCATTCGTCGTTTTTGACACGTCGCCGATACCAGTGTACTCGTTGAACGCCGCGTGTCGATCTATACGGTCGGCGGTGACCCGTACCTCACCCTATGATGGCGACGATGAGCATCGTGCTCACCGCGATGATCCTCATCGCCTTCGTCGCCTCCCGCTGGACCAACACCTCGTCGCTGCCCGGCTTCGTGACGGAGTTGGGCCGGCCGTACATCAGGGTGTGGACGACGTCCAAGAATCTGTAGCTCTTGGGCTTGAGGATGAACAAGATCGCGATCGAAACACAAACGATCGCCACTTTTGCCATCAAGATGGGGCTGTACGCCTTTTTCAGCAACGCCACGATCCTGGACCCCCACCCTTGGTTATCTTGAATATAACCAGCTTTTGCCGCGGCGTTGGCTGGGTCCGAGCTTCGTTGCCTTATCTCGGCACCATCCAGCACGTCTCCCACACCCGTAAAGGACAATTCGTAAGGAGACGAAGGAGTCACTCTGTTGGCCATCCCGACTATATATACTCGCGTAGATTAGAATACGGACATCAGGATCACGTTGGCCACGGCCGTCCACTGCATCGCGGGCGTCACCACCATATCCTTCTTATCCTCCGCGGGCCTCCCGAACCCCGCGAAGAAGAACGCGTCCTTCACGGACGGTTGCGACCCCTCGTTCGCCCGGCGACTCAGCATGTAGATGATCCCCACGCTCAGGCCGAAGATCGCCACCTTGACAAAGTTCATGAACCGGAACAGGTCGTTGCGGAAGTTGCCAAAGTAGGTCATGATTCATACAATATGCGCGAGTAATTTTTACACCATGACGGCTATCCACCACGAGGCGTACAGCATCATCACGAAGAGGATCAAGTTCAGCCAAGCCATCTTGGACCCCGGCAAGATCTTCCCGGTCTTCAAGTACCCGTCAACGACCGCGAGGATGATTCCGGTAGCCAACGGGGCAAATGCGATCTTGAACTGTTTGAACGTGTACTCGCGGTCCGCGGCCTTAACCTTGGTCTTTGCGATCTTCGCGATCGCAGGGAACACTGTCAGAAGCAGGCACGTGAACAGGTTCGTGCTCAACGCAAACCACAGGTCACTGACAAAGTCCTTTGGGGTAGCGAACTTCTGGAGGGACGCGATGGCGTCGGCGGCGTACGACATGATAGTAGTAGTATACAGTTTATCTCGCGAAAAAAAAATCGGACCGATGGAAGGGGAATGGACTCGGCTCTCCTGAAACTCATGCGCGACTACGCCTTCATGTCCATGGCCGTCTACATCCCGGGCGTGCGCCCCGAATCCGGCCTGGATGCCACATGCTCGACTGGGAACACGGGGGCCGGGGCCGAGCGAACCAACGCCAACGCACTGCCGCTGTTCCTACGGAAAGCTCCTTCGAAGAGCTGGGCTCCTCGCCATCCAGGTGTACAACTTCTTGTGCCTCCCAACGAGGCGCCCCGGTGTCCCCGAGTCGCAAGCCGAGACGCCTAGGACGCCCTTCTCGCGTCGTGCACGGAAGAAAGAAGCCAACAGGCAACGTCCATCGTGAAGGGCGGTCCTCCGCAACGGCGCCACCGGTTCCGTGGCTTGCAGTCGCCAGAGAGCCAAAGCTGCTCGCCGCATGGGGTACAGCGGGCGGCTGTACGCGGACCGGTTTCACGCCAGGGGGCAGGCGTTTGCGACATTACGTGGGTCGCACCGATTGGGCCGCAGGCGACGACGCTGAGTGGGAGGCGTTTGAGCGCCATTGTCGTTCTCCAACGAGGAAGTTCCAGCAATGCTTGCAACAGTTGCGATGGACATCATGCGCGACTCGACGTCACCAGAAAATCCTATTTACACGTGGGTTCGCAACAACATTGTTGGAGTGCCTCGATCACGCCGACATGCTCATCGATTTGAACGGCGCTGCAGCGTGGACTGGGGGTCAACCTGCCTTGCTATCGAAGACTCAAGTGATGAAGTACCCGGCCTTGCCCTACGCGCACATGGCCAACGACCCCCACGGCCAGCAAAGGAGGAGCCCAACTGCGTGTCCTTGGCGACGGCTGTTGCCAATCCGGCACATCCTTTCTACCCAGGCGGAGGGAGATCGTGTGGGACTACGGGGAGTCCTACCACATCGACATGGACGCCAAGTTACGGCCGCAGCGGGCCGAGCAGCGTGCAGACCAAGCGAAGATGATCCAGAAGGCCAAGGGGGCTTCCAAGTTCCTCAAGGCCCACACACACGCGGGCGAACCACGGGCCGTGGCCCTGAGTGGCTGGTGCGGCCAGGCCCTCGGTCCCAGCCCACGAGCGTGGCAGCCTTCTCGCACCGCCCGGACTTCCTCGCAGGCGCGGCGCGGTTCTACCACCCACGGGAGGGTTGGACTTTGCCAATGAATCGAAGATTGGGATCGACTATGCAACGCTCTCTAGAGGTCTAGTTCTGTCTACTTTTGTAGAGACTTTGGCGGCCAGACCCAGGAACGTCTCCGTAGTCCAATCCCCTTATGACTGCCTTCACGTGGTAGACGTTGACGCAGCCACGGGGTCTTGTTGACGTCGGCCGCGCCTTTTCGCTCGTCCGACTCTCTTGCGTGCCATTTAGAATGTGTTTGTATATTCATTAATAAAGGATGATTTTTATTTTTTAACGTCTCCAATGCAACCGTAGGAACTCGCCGAACTTGGTGGCGTTTGATACCTAAGAACTTGTCTAGACTGTTCTTCGGGTCGCCCGTGGCCTGCTCCTCTTCAGAGCAAGATCTTGGGGGTCGGGACTCCCTCCTCTTCGGGTCTACCTCGCGGACCGTCGGGCATCGGGACGATGGCGCTCCTCTTCATGGACCGGTCCTTTCTCGTTTGATGGCGTAGACGCAGTGGACTTGCTGAATCACCTCCATCGAGACGGGCGGGGTCTAGCAATCGGTGCAGCTCCACTGGGTCCGGGTTCCTAAACTCTTCTATGGTCATGTCCCCTCCGAACATCTTCAGAAAGGTCCTCGGGGGCGCCGCCCGTATACCGGGGAACGACGCCCCAGACACCTTGGGATTCGCTTTCCATAACTTGAACGTCATATGAAACAGCCACGTGTTACGAACCTCTTTCAGGGAACACGAAGACTCTAGATTGTACGCCTTGGCACACGCAAAACTGCAGAACACACCCTTCACGAGGAAGCCCTTGCCCTCCTTGTACTTGACAGGGAGGGGGGCGGGGACGTTGGAGAACTGGTGGCAGCAGTGCCAGCAACAGACGTCCGTCTTTTCTGGCCACGTGGAGTGCCCGGATTTGTCGAGCAAGGACAGGAGAGGCGCGGCACGCAGCACGCGGTAGGGCATCGTATAGGACACGTGGCGGTCCTGGACATCGTCGACCTCGTCGAAGGAGAACCCCGGTCCGGCTTCGTCGTCCGCCATGCGCACGTCTCGGTCCTCAGTCGATCACTTTCTTGTCCGCGTTCGTGTACTCCACGCGTCTCCGTCCCGAAGATGATTCGCAGCGACCTCTTGGCTCGGGCGAGCTATCCGACACGTACTCGAGGCAGTCCTCCCCGTCCTCGGAGACCGGCCAGGCGAGGTGGACCACGCCACACGTCGGCCTCTTCCCTATCAGACGCAGGGCTTTGACGGTTTTGATGCTTGATCTCGAGCGGTACCTGATCACGCACCAGGCGTACTGGGACAACCCCTGCGAAACTCGTAGAAGTCCTTGTCGGGCCCCTTGAACACGCCACCACGTCCGGTGGTCACGTCCGTCTCGCGCCCCTCGTCGTCCGTATAGGATTGCCGATAACAACCACCGAAGAAAGCGCGCCTCGCATGGAACGCAAGTCGCGGAAGGGGGTCTTCGTCTCCCACCCTCGTAAGCCACAGGGGGGGAAGGTCAGGGGGCCGTCGAGAGAGTACGTCACCACAGTGGTGCGCCTTTCCCACGGAAAAACTCCACCGCGAGACACTTGTGCTCGGCTATGTCTCGGCGAGCAGCTCGCAACGCACGCGCGAAGGACGTCGCGAGGGGGAAGCTCCGTTCATTGACGCCCCGTGGTCGTTTAAATACCCGGCCAGTTCGCGTCCCACGTGGAACCAGTCGTTGCCGGCGACACGTAGGGCTCTCTGTACGGTTAACGCGTTCGTCATCACAGGGGACCGATTGGAAGGGTTCGAGCGGACGATTCCAGTTGTACAGCCTCGTGACCAGCGTCAGCAGAGGCAGGAAGAAGGAGAGCAACGCCGCCACTCCGCTGTGGTCTCGCGTCGTCTTCATGGCCGGGCTACTTACGCACGAGAACATCTTTTAGCCCCGGTGGACGCACCGAGGAGGGATCCGTGCGGTACGTGGTGCGGACGTACCTCTTCACGCTATTCGTCTCGGTCGTCCGCCTGCCTCTTCTCCTCTCTCTCCTTGGAAGGCGCTGGCCCCACGGGGGCTTTTTCTCCTGCTCGAAACCCCGTCTCTTCGTACTCCTCTTCCTCATCGTCCGAGCTGCCCACGTGGCGAACGACGGTCGATGGGGCGCGAGCGTTTTGGACGTCTTCACGTTCTTGCTGCCGTGTTGGGAGTTGACCAGGTCCTCGAACCAATCGTATCCTCCCTTCTTGCCGGACGACATTGGGGCGGGATCTGTACACACTACTTTCTACCGGCGAAAAATTACTCCCCCTGGGCGCGCTCCGACTCCACTCGACACGAAAAGGGCGCCGTTCCGTCCACGGCGGCGTTCAGACGGCCCAGGTACCCTGCTGGGGCGGGTCGGTTGTCGTACACGAGGTGGGCCGACAGGCCCAGCCATCCGCGCGGTCCCGGGGAACACGAGCGCGTTGCCGAAGTGGGCGAAGGTCAGCGGGTTCGGGAAGTGCGGGACGGGGTCGTCCTCGTCCTCGACCCTCCAGTACTGGAACTTCCTCTCGCGGCTCGCTCCGGGGGGTCCGTGACGCGGGCTGTCCGAAGGTCACGACGGTGACTCGCTCGTCCTGTTCCCTTCATGAGGGCGGCGGCGCAGGCGGCGACGCCCCGCCCATCGGTGGCCGCGTCAAAGTGAAGGTCGTACCCGTCAAGGAGCTGCGGCGCGGACGATTTCGAGCATGCGGTCGGCGGCCGCGGCGTACCCTGCGTGGAGCCTGCACGCGGCTCGCGGGTGGTCACTCGAGCGACCAGTCGAAGTTGCGCGGTAGTTGTCGAAGGAGGTGGGGTCGCGACCCTCGGATGACGACCACTTGTTCTTTTTGCTGGGGATGGTGACGCAGCCGCCCCG
>RPFO01001606.1:0-25084 GCA_009746045.1 Mesostigma viride
GGGGGCAAGGCCCCCACTTATTCGGACGACTAGCCCCAGGGCCCTGAGGCCGCCGAAAGCTTCGACCGCCGGGTTGAGCCGCCGACCGGCCCGGCCTAGCGCGGGGGCGAACGCTCGGCGGCTTCTTTGGGGGCTTCCCATCGCGCGCGCTCGCGCCGGCCCGCCGCACCGTCGATCCACGCTCCGTCCCTCGCACGTCCAGCACGCGTCGTACTACTAGTACAGCAACCCAGTCCGAATATACGTACATTGTGAGACGTCGCGTTCATTGCATGCATATTCCTTACTTCATTACTTCTAACAACTGGAACTCACAATGAAGCTATGCCATGCAGGACACAATGTGGGTACCGCTTTTTGCAAGCGGCAGCCATAACGACCAAACACTCCCATGCAAACTACCATGTTCATCATTCATTAATATTCATTGAGTGGCAATCCTTTGTAAACACATGCACCATCGGTCATGCCCACTATGACTTCATGTAGACAATGTTTTGTACATGACTCGACACTGCCCTTGTGCGCGACCGTGGGGTGCGGCAGGCCAGCCCTGTCCGTTCGTGGTTGTGGTGGGCAGCTGCCATGCATGCGTGGGTTTAGGGGGGGGCTGGCATGCGTGCGTGGCTGTGGGGGGTGGCTGCCATGCGTGCGTGGGTGTGGGGGGGCTGGCATGCGTATGTGGGTGTGGGGGTGGCTGGCATGCACATGCATGTGGGGGGTGGCTGTCATGCATGCGTGCATGTGGGGGGTGGCTGGCATGCATAAGTGGGTTTGTGGGGGGGTGGCATGCGTGCATGGGTTTGTGGGGTGGCTAGCATGCATGCGTGGGTGTGGGGGGAAGCTGCCATGGACGCATGTGGGGCGGGGCAGGCTGGCATGCATGCGTGTGTGTGGGGGGGGGACGGCATGCGTACGTTGGTGACGGGGTGGCTGGCATGCATAAGTGGGTTTGTGGGGTGGCTGGCATGCATGCGTGCATGTGGGGGGGGGACGGCACGCGTGTGTGGGTTTGTGGGGGGGGCTGGCATGCATGCGTGTGTGTGTGGGGGTGCTTACATAAGTGCGTGGGTGTGGGGTTGGCTGGCATGCGTGCCTGGGTTGGGGGGTGGGCTGCCATGCGTGCGTGGGTTTAGGGGGGGGCTGGCATGCGTGCCTGGGTTCGTGGGGTGGGCTGCCATGCGTGCGTGGGTGTGGGGGTGGCTGGCATGCGTGCCTGGGTTTGGGGGGTGGCTGGCATGCACGTGCATGTGGGGGGTGGCTGGCATGCATGCGTGGGTTTGTGGGGGTGGCTGGCATGCATGCGTGGGCTCGTGGGGTGGCTGGCATGCGTGCGTGGGTGTGGGGGTGGCTGGCATGCGTGCATGGGTTTGTGGGGTGGCTGGAATGCAAGCATGCATGTGGGGGGGGGCTTGTTTGCATGTGGGGTGGCTGGCAAGCATGCGTGCATGTGGGGTGGCTGGCAAGCATGCGTGCATGTGGGGGTTGGCTGGCATGCGTGCGTGGGTTGGGCGGGCGGCTGCCATGCGTGCGTGGGTGTGGGGGGGGCTGGCATGCATGCATGCATGTGGGGGGGGCTGGCATCCAAGCGTGGGTTTGTGGGGTGGCTGGCATGCATGCGTACATGAGGGGGGGCGCTGGCATGCGTGCGTGGGTGTGGGGGGGGCGTGCGTGGGTGTGGGGGGTGGCTGGCATGCGTGCGTGGGTGTGGGGGGGAGTGGCATGCATGCGTGGGTGTGGTGGGGGGCTGACATGCATGCGTGGCTTGAGGGGGGGGCTGGCATGCGTGCCTGGGTTCGTGGGGTGGCTGCCATGCGTGTGTGGGTGTGGGGGGTGGCTGGCATGCGTACGTGGGTGTGGGGGGTGGCTGGCATGCATAAGTGGGTTTGTGTGTGGGGGGGGGGGTTGGCTGGCATGCGTGCGTGGGCATGGGGGTGGCTGGCATGCGTGCGTGGGTTGGTGGGGTGCCTGGCATGCATAAGTGGGCCCGCGGTGCCCCTGATTGCTGTCTGGCCCCTAATCATGTGGATGTGGCTGGCTGCCTGCCCTCCTGTTTGCCCCATCCCCAAACCTCATGCCGCAAGGCTCGTGGCTCAAGCCCCATGGCTCATGCCCCATGGCCCTTGCCTGCCAGCCTACCTGTGCTGCATACCCTTGCAGCCTTTCCTGCCTCGCCTGGCCTGGCCTGGCCCGCCCTGCCCTCTCTGCCCTCCCGCCCGCCCATGCGGTCCGTTGCCACGGATGGAAAATGAGAAGAAAACCAATATGGCCCCGCTGGCACCACAAATCACCTGGTTGGTCAACCAAGGGGATAGCCTGCACAATGAGACACGAACACAGCAGACCCAGCAAAGCAAGATTCAGGTTGTAAGCCAGTGCAGATTACTTTTGACTTGCTTGATGAAGAAATATAAAACACCTTCTATTGTCTCACCTTCTATCAAGGAGACAACCAGTTCTATGAACAAATGGTTGATTGATCACCTTATACACCACGAAAACATGTTACCAGACGCGCTCTTCAGCCCAGTGAAAATCCACGCGCGAAGCAAGGCAGATTATCTAACGCAGTAAGCACCATGAATGTCAGCGAGTACAGCAGTAAATGACGCCCTAAACTCATGACCAGGCAAGCATCCACAGGGGCTTTCACCGCCCAGTATATTCCAGAAAAAATCATCACAGATCCTCTGGCAACGGACGTTGACACGGGAAACCCGAAGGACCATGAAGATGGCGTCCTGCACGGCTAAGAAAATGAAACGCAGACCCTTGCTAGGCTATGTCTTCGCTGCGACTAGGTGAATTCGGCCCAATGGAAACAACACAACCGAGGAAACGCATCAGAAAGAGAGCAGGCACTAGCCCGGTCATCGAAACAAACGACTCACCATCGGCATCGCCAGCGTACGTCCCGTGGCAACAAATCCAGCGTTCATTCCAATATTGTGTGACGACAACAGAAACTCGTCGGCCACACCACGCCTTCCACGAACAGCAAACTGATTTCACTAGGCATCCAATACGTCAAGCAAAGAAGCACGATAACATAATACCTAAATCTACAACGACATTCCATTTCCAGGTCGCTAGCTATCGCAGCAGGCCATAGCGCCCCGAACCTCTCCCACGCACGAGACTGCCCACCGACGTCCAGCCAGATCAGAAACAATTCAAAGGTACGCATCGAAATGGAACATTGAACGCTATAAAAGCAATGCCCACGCATTGTCCATCCCCAATTTTCCAGGCAGCGTTGACCGCCATCCCCAGCCAGCAGGAAATTCAATTAAGTGCTGTCGCAGCATGTCGCCCCCTCACCCCCTCGCAGTCCTGGTTTTGCACGTTCGATTGCTTGGGCGCGTCCAGGCGGTCCAGCACCGCGTACTACCCACTAATAAATCCTCCCAAGTCATTTTCGGGGAAATGGGTATATTTTATTAGCCAAGTCATTTTTTCCCAGCTTGGTAAGTACGGAATGTGGCAGAAATTCGTCCAGCAAGCATCATACTACTCTCCACTCCTCCAACTAAAAATTTGCGTATAACTTTAGAATATATATCACTCAGATCACGTTCAGACTATAACTTCAGTCTGAATCGAAAAGTGATGCGAAAACACTCAGTGAAACGGTTTCTGAACGAAATGCGGACAGGAAAACGTCCGTAACGGCCAAAATGTTACGGTTTCCAAACATTTTGTGGACATGCCGTCGACTTGCCGCACTGAACAATACGAGACTTGAGGACGGCGGGCTTTAAACTTGCTAGTTGTTGTTCTTCCGCGTAGAATATCTGTTAACCTTCTCCAGCTTGTTTGGAATGTTCAGGTTCGGTACATTGTTTGACGGGGCGCGCAACAAGCCGACATCGTGCCGGGTTCCGTATTTTTATCTGGCCGCGGCCATTGGCTGCCCTCCTATCTGCCCGCAAAACTGCTGAACCGGATCTGGACAAAACGCCATTTCAGGCCCGTTCAGAAACGTTAACACTCGATCTCCCCAGTTTGCCACTTTTCGGGCAACTGCTCCGATTGGGCGACACCGCGGATCTCCGGATCGCCCTGACTATCGGCCGCCCTGCGCTCGCGGTTTTCGTACGGGCCACTTTTCGGGCCTCACGGTTCGCCAAACTTTTGCGATGGGCTAAATCGTAGTCACTAGAAGGGGACAAGGTGGGGGGGCCAAGGCCCCCCACGAATTCGGACGCACTACGCCACCAGGGGCCCTGAGGCCTTCGCCGAAAGCTTCGACCCGCCGGGCGGAGCGCCCGCCTACCGGGCCGGCCCCTACGCCGGGGGGCGAACGCTCGGCGGCCTTCCTTTGGGGGCTTCCCCTCGCGCGCGCTCGCGCCGGCCCACCGCACCGTCGATCCCACGCTCCGTCCCTCACGGGGAAATCTTCCAAATCAATTTTTATTCCTCGGAACTACGAAAATTCGGCCTGAACTCGGCCTAAATTCGTTTTTATTGCTCGAAACTGTTGATCGCTCAACAAAAAACGATTTCAGGCCGAATTTTGCATGCGTTCAGGGCAAATTTTCGTAGCAACTAATAAGTCGACACTCGAAAATCCTCGTGCAAGACATAAAGTAGGAAAAGTCGCCTATTCGTACTTTCTTGTAGAGGGCGACTTTTTAAGTTGGTAGAGCCTGTATAGAGGTTGCTACGAATCCCTAATGGAATTTGTCTCTTCGCCATTGAGTGTTGGCTGCAGTTAGTTAAGGAACAGACCTGGACATTGTTGGAGCGCCGGCTCGTCGAGGGTCGAGGCTGGCTTTTATCGTCGAAGGAATTGTAAGACGTGAAGCATAAATGATCGATCCCTTTTCTTGAGGAATGAGGACTACAGCATGCTTACACTCTCATCCAACATCACTCTCTAGCCGTTTTTAAGAATGCGACCACCATCATCGTTACGCATAGAATGGTTGTTACAATGGTGGCTACATCGTCCGTCCCTAACTGAGCCAAGGCGATGTCTTTTTAATGCAAACTTGGCTTTGGTCGCTTCCCCGGAGGTCGGCCAGAGGGCACGGGGCAAGATAACGGCAGGCTGGAGCTACCATGGTCCGGATTCTCGCGATTTCTGGCCTGCGCTGGTTGTCTTCTTGATATTGGATTTAAAGAAGAGAAAGACAGCGTACTTTTATGGATGGGGGCCGAACCTGAAAAGGAAAGGTGGTGTTCGGGAATGCTTTGCACAAGCGGGCAGCCACATGCACGTGACGTGATTAGCTGGCGCACAAGGAGGGAGGAACGCAGCCACATGTGCGTGAGGTGATTAGGGGCAAGCCAGCAAGCGGGGGCACGACGAATAGGCAGACGTGGGGTGTAAGCCACGAACCATGGGGCATGGTGCAGCGGGCGTGGCAGCCACGTGCACACTAGCCACCAAGGGGCATGGTACTTGGGCTTTGACGGGCAGGGTAAAAATCTGCATCTCAAGTCTTGTTTTGTTGTGATATGGACAGTTGTTGATGTATAACATGAGGCATGAGCCATGAGGCTTAACCTACGAGCCTTGGGGCATGGGGTTGGTGGATGCGGCAAAGAGATGGGCAGCAGGCAGCCAGCCACATCCACATGATTAGGGGCAATCAGGGGCATGGTGGGCCCACTTGTGCATGCCAGCCACCCGCTTCACCAATGTACGCCACCCCGTTCACCCATGTACGCATGCATGCCCCCGGATACACACGCATGCATGCATGCCAGCCACGCCCCACATGCACGTGCACGCCAGTCACCCCCACACCCATGCACGCATGGCAGCCACCCCCCACACCCACGCACGCATGGCGGCCACCCCACGAACCCAGGCACGCATGGCAGCGCTCCCCTAAACCCACGGATGCATGGCAGCTGACCCCCAAACCCTCGCATGCATGGCAGCCCCCCACAAACCCACGCATGCATGCCAACCACCCCACAAACCCACGCACGCATGCCAGCCACTCCCACACCCACGCACCACGTGGGGGACATGACAGCCGCCTTCATCGAGCGCATGGTCGACAACGGCAGCTGGCCACAACGGCTGCCGTTCATGGGTGCTTTCAACTACACCAATGTTGACTGAATGTCAACAAAATGACTAATGTTGACTGATTGCACTGTATGGCACCGGTACTCGTACCAAGGAAACAAACTGCATCAGTACTACTAGCTAATTGCTCACAACTTTGAGGTGCCCCTTGACAAGTTTATAAATTAATGTATGCACAACCTACTAAGGCTATGACATGCTCACATGGGTCTTATTGCACCCACAGTTTGCCGGATCGTTAGCCTGTCCTTTTAGCTAGCCGCGCCAGATTGCAGCTGTGGCATGCCTTTGGCATGAAGGAGACTGGGGGTCTCTGCCCTTTCTCCTGTAGTGCACACACAGGGATTAAAAGCACTTCGGTGCTCCGTGACTCCCCAACGGAAGCACGAGTTTAATTAATTAATTAATTAATTACTAAGGTGAACGAAGAACATGCTTCATTGATGTATGGATCATTCTTCCAGGAAATTAGTTCGCAACATTAATTAATTATATTGAACATGTGCATCTTCTCGAGGAGCATGGCTGCAACTTGTTGTGTGCAGGGGGTGCCAAGTCACCTGCCCCACCCCACAACCACTTATCCATGCCAGCCACCCCCACACCCACGCACGCATGGCAGCCTCACCCCACAACCGCTTATGCATGCCAGCCACCCCCCACAGCCATGTACGCATGCTAGCCCACTTCACACCCACGCACGCATGGCAGCCACCCCATGAACCCCCAGAATAATAAATTGTAATAAAATGATCCGCGCTGCGACAGCCAGATTTGAGATTTGCTATCGTTTGCACATCCACAATTGTATGGCCATAATTGTATGGGAATTTATTTTGTATTAATTGATTTCTCCGTGACAACCATCACATGCAGCGGCCATAGTGCGCATGGCTGGCATAGCGACCTCGGCTGTCGCCATTTCTGTGTGGGGGAGGGGTCAGCACAGGCAATGGAGTAAAAGGGCAACCTGAGCAGACTGCGATATAACATGCAATGAAAGTCGATGACACTGTAGTAGGTGGGATGTTGCAAGGGTATGCTGCACGAGTAGGCTGGCGGGCGAGCGGCAAGGGGCACATGACATGCTGGCATGAGCCATGAGCCTTAGGGCATGGGGTTGGGGGATGCGCATGTGGGGGGGGCTGGCACGCATGCGTGCATGTGGCGGGTGGCTGGCATGCATGCGTGGGCTCGTGGGTGGCTAGCATCCGTGCGTGGGTGTGGGGTGGCTGGCATGCGTGCATGGGTTTGTGGGGTGGCTGGCATGCATGCGTGGGTTTGTGGGGGGTACGTTGGTGACGGGTGTCGGGGGGAGCTGGCATGCGTGGATGCCATGCGTGCGTGGGTTGGCGGGGGTCCTGGCATGCATGCGTGTGTGTGGGGCGGAGTTGGCATGCAGGCATGTGGGGCGGGGCGGGCTGCCATGCGTGTGTGGGGGGGCGGCATGCATTCGTGCGTGTGGTGGGGAGCTGCCACGCATGCATGGGTTTAGGGGGGGCTGGCATGCGTGCCTGGGTTCGTGGGGTGGCTGCCATGCGTGCGTGGTGCGTGGGTGTGGGGGGGCTTGCATGCGTGCGTGGGTTGCCGTGGGGGCCGGCGTGGTGCGAGGGTGTGGATAGGCAAGCATGGAGTATGAGCCACAAGCGATGAGGCTTGCGACGTGGGGCATGGGTCATGAAGGACAGGCAGCCACGTGTGAACATGTTACGTCATTAGGGGGAGACCAGCAAGCGGTGCTGCTACTGCTAAGCTGGCAGGCTGGCAGGGGAAATGGGGCATGAGACATGGACCGTGAGCCGTGAGCCTAGTGGCGTGGGTAGGGGGATGCGGCAGGCAGCCACATGCAAGCACAACGTACTTGCTAGCAGGCAGCGGGTGGGTGTGGGGGGGGCAGGCATGCGTGCGTGGGTGTGGGGTGGAGCTGCCATGCATGCGTGGTGGGGGAAGGAGGCTGGTATGCGTGCGTGGGTTTGTGTTGGCGCTGGGAATGTGCGTGGGTGTGGGCAGGAGCTGCCATACATGGGTGGCTTGGGGGTGGGGCTGGCATGCGTGCGTGTGTGTGTGCGGGGGCTAGCATGCGTGTGTGGGAATGGTGGCGGGCTGGCACGCATGCGCCGGGTGTGTGGGGGGCTGCCATGCGTGCGTGGGAATGGGGGCCTATCGGTGTGGGGGCTGCCAAGGTGTGGGGGGCTCGCATGGTTGCGCGGGTGTGGGGGGGCTAGCATGTGTGCGTGGGAATGGGGGGTGGCTGGCATGCGTGTGCGGGTGTGGGGGGGGCTGCCATGCGTGCGTGGGTTGGTGTGGGGGCTGGCAAGGTGCGTGGGTGGAGCGTGAGGGAATGTGATACCGGGACACCGGGACGTACCTGGAATGAAGCGCGCTGCAATGTGGTTGCGTTCCCCCGAGTTGCATCCACGCGAGCTCGTCCCCGACGGCGATTGCAATGTGCCTTCACCCTGCCCCACGGGAGGTCAGCACCGGCAATCGAGTAGAAGGGCAAGCTGAGCACACCGCGCGTTAGCATCGAGTAGAAGGGCAAGCTGCTGCACACAGCGTCAGTGCGAGGACTATGATACTGGGACACGGGCACGTACCTGGAATGGAGCGCGGTGCAATGCGGTTGCGTTCTAGTCTGCGCAAGGCAGGCTGCACCTTCACGCACTATAAGGTGATTGGGACGGTCGCAACAGGATGAACTCACCGTGCTGCGTGCTCTTGAACGTGCGAACGTGTCAGCCGTGTAGCCATACAAACCGTCGCGATCCGCGCTAGATGCCGGGCACGGCAGGTGACTTGGCCCCCCCTGCACGCAACTCCCGCGTGACGAGTTGCATCCACGCTCCTCCCCCCCCCCCCCCGCCTCCCCCCGGTGTTCACCGATCGAGCACCGTCACGGAGTACGCGCACGCCGTCGTCTTGGTGGCCAGGGCGACGAGGTTCATGCGCGGGTGGATGCGGATGACAGGGGCGCACAGCCCCGGGCCGTCGTCCACTTCTTCCCACGTGCCCGCGTCCAAGTCCACCGGCCGCAAGACGACAAAGTGCGCTGGGTGGTACTCGACCGCCCCGCACAGCCGCAAGGCGACGCGCACTTGCACGCACGCGCGGCCGATGTAGAGGGTCATCTCCAGCGTCTTGGGCAGCCCGCTCCCGACGTAGTTGATCAGCGGGAGGTGGCTGGAGACGTTCAGAAAGACGAGCACGGGCGGCACTCGGTCAAAGTAGCGTCGAGGCACGCAGCGGGGCGACCCGCAGTGGTGGCACGGCGGGCGCGCGCCCATGCGCTCCTGCGTGCACGCGGCCGCGATGCGCTCGTCGATGTCCATGCGGTCGGCTTCCCACGGGCTGAGCGTGAACTTGTTGACGTCGACGAGCCGACCGTCGACCGGGAACGGCGCCCGGCAGGCGAAGTCGCCCTGGCGAGGAACCACGCCGTCCACGTACCGGAGCAGGCCCGCGGCGGTAGATGTCACGCTGTCCATCGCGCCGCGGGCCCTCCCCAGCGACGCGTCCAGCCGCGGCCGCACCGCCTCCCTCGCGCGCGTCATGATGGACACGTTGCCGGTCCTGGACGCGTGCATGCAGAACAGCAGCAGCAGCCCGAGCGCGCACGCGTCGCCGTGCGACTCGTCCGCGCGGTGGCACGTCAGCAGGCGCAGACCTTCCTTGGTGACCGCCAGCGCCAAGTACAGCAGCCCCAGCGCCGCGTCGGTGGGGCAGCTGTTCTCGCCCCACTTGTACGAGCCGCGCGGGTTCGGAGGCAGAGTCGCGCCGCCGTTCTGCTGCAAGAAGGTGACGAACCGATGGCAGTCCGCCACCAGCGGCTGCTGCTGCGCGGCCCTGCGCGGTCGGAACGCGAATGGCGTGGTGTCCTGCCCCTCGCCCGTCCTCACACAGTCGTCGTCGTGCGGCGCCGCTGCCAGCGGTCGCGTCAGGGACTCCGTGTCGATGGCGACGTCGTCATCGCGCGACACATCGATGGGTCGGACGGGCGCTGCGTGCGAGGCACGCTCGTCCTGGCCATCGCCGTCGACGACGACGGGCGAACGCGGCGCGCGCTCTGCTTCCCGTGGCGCCGGCGCGTCCAAGGGGGCATCGGCCGCGTCGCCGAGGTCCTCGTCATAGTAGGCGGCGCCGGCCGCGGCCGCCACCTCGTACGCGTACACCATCTCCGTGGCCGCCCCGCCCGCCAAGTCCCGGTCGCGCCGCCGCCGCGCCGGTCCCGTGCCGTCGCTGACCCACCAGCCGTCGGGCGTGTCGCAGGCGCGCTGCCAGAAAGAGAGGCGGTCGCCGGACGTGCGCTGGACGAAGCCGCAGAGGCGCAGGTCCACCTCGATTTCGTGGTCGTCGCCGAGGGCAAGCCAGTCTGAGAAGCGGTCCGGCGGGACCCTGCCCGCGCTAAGACCGCTTCGTCGGCAGCGCGGAACACGAGGCACGCGGGCAAGCGCCCGTGGAGTCTGCGCAAGCTCTGGCAACAGGCGAACCCGCACGCCGCGCACTCGCCCGTGGACACGCGCTCCTTGACGGCCGCCGCGATGAGATGCGTCAGGCCGCCCGTCGTGCGCGCCAAGTCGACCAAGGGCAGCTCGGTCTCGACGACCGTGCCGACAGGCTGGCCGCACGCGACGCACCACGGACCGCGCTCGACCAACCGCGGGGCGTCGACGTGTGACAGCATGAGCTCCAGCGAGAACAGCAGCGACCCGTCGTCGCCGCGCCGCTCGAACGCCGCCAGCGCGCGTTCCAGCTCGCCGGACGCCGCGTCCACGTGCTGTTGCGTGCCCTGCGCGCGCTGCCACACGGCCATGAGCAGCGCCAGCGCAAACCGCGCGCCCACGTCCCCTGCGCCGCCCACCTGCCCCGCCCGGTCGAAGGTGACGCAGCGCAGGTCGCGCGCGGCGCTCTGCGCCTGGCAGCGGCACAGCACCGCGTACAGCAGCTCCAGCGGGGCGGACAGCGGCCCCTTGAACGCCACGTCGCTGCGCTGCCGCAGCGCGAGGCCCTCGCACGCGTCCTGCAGGTGCACGAAGTCCTGCCAACACTCCCGCACGACGGCCGACTCGCTGTCCCCGACGAGCGTGTGCGCGGCGACGCCGTCGTCGCAGTCCATCTCGTCGAGCGCCGGCGTCGCGCCCGGCTGCTCATCCAGCACGTAGCAGCAGGCGTCCGTCAGCCTCGCGAGCCGCGCCAAGTCGACGTGGTCGCGGTGGCTCACGCCGTCCAACTTGGCGAGCCCGTCCACCACCTCCCACCGCGCGCCCGCTCGTCGACGGCGCAGCAGCACAAAGTGGCCGCCCGTGTGCTCGACCACGGCCCGCAGCCGCGCGGTCACGCGCACCTGCCGCCGCGCCGGCCCGACCGACAGGGTCAGCTGCATCGTCTCTGGCAGGCCCGCCCCGCGATAGGCGCCGGGCGGCAGCTGGTTCAGGCGGCCGAAGGGCAGCACGCGCGGCAGCTCGTCGTAGTGGCGCAGCGCGACGCAGTCCTTTTGCTGGCACAGACCGCAAGCCACGGGAACGTCCGGCGCGTACTCTCGGCACACCGACGCGAGGCGCGTCGCGACGTCCCACTCGTCATGGCAGTCGATGACCAACAGCGGCAGCTCCACCGGGCCGTCGTCCGACCTGACGCCGAGCTCGCAGGTGCGCTCGCCGCAGCGCGGGCCGCCGGCCGCCACGTGCTGCATCAGCATCCTCATGTTGTCATACGCGTCGTCCGGGTCGGCGGCCACTCGCCCGGGCAAGTGCCTGTCGAGCACGCGCAGCACCGCGTCGCGCCGCGCGTCCATTTCTCGGCCCCGCCCTTGCGCGACCCCAGCACGCAGCGCAGCAGCTCCAGCCCCAGCTCGCAGCCCCAGTCGTGGGGTTCTCCCGCGGCGCAGCACGTCAGGAATCGCAAGCCCGACACGGCGGGCGTCTGCAGCAGCAGCAGCAGCTCGCACACGAACTCGAGCGCCGCGTTCATGTGGCAGCAGTTGTCGCGCCAGGAAAACGTGCGCGTGCGGTCGGCGCACAGCCGGACGTGGCCGTGCGACGCCATCAGCCGATCGAACATGGCGCAAGCGCCGCAACCCGTCCGCTCCTGGCAAGGAGCCACCTGAGCGGCAGCAGGGGCCGTGGCGTCCTCCTCGCGCCTCCTCTCTGCAGTGGCAGCGCGCTCGCCGGCAGCCCCGGGAGAGGTGGCTGCCTGCGAGGGCCACGACTCGCGCGTTGTCGCCGGGTCCTCGGCCGCTGTCACGGCGTACATGCACACGAGTACGGGCTGCTCCAGGTCATCCAGCCGCAGCGTCTCCACAGTGACGCCGCCCGTGAGCGCGTCGACGACTCGGAACCGACCGGCCTCGCCGTCGACGGCGGCAGAAAACGAGTCCGCTGCCGGCCCTTACCTGCACAAAGCCACGCAGGCGCGCGACCGCGGCGACCTCTTGCCCACGAGGGCCGTCCACGACGCGCACGTCAAGCGACGACGGCAGGCAGCCCCCCCGCACGCGCGCAAGTCCGCCCCGCCCGCGACGTGGAACAGCACGCTCGCAGGGAACCCGCCATCGAGGTGGCGCCCGCGGCTGGCGCCCGGCTCGCCGCAATCCACGCAGGCGCCATCCGGCGCCCGCGCCTCAGCAGCGCCGCCATGCGCTCCGCGAGCGTCCCCTCGCCCGCGCCGAGGTCGACCAAGTCGAGCGCGCTCTCGTCCGCCGCGGCCTCGCAGCGCGCGTCGACGCAGCACGGTGTGCGCTCGACCAACGTGTGCGCATCCGCGTGCGCCAGCAACCGGCGCACCACGTCCGCGACGTCGCCGTCCCCGCCCAACAGCCCGCGCAGCTGCTCGCACTCGTCGCTCACCAGCAGCGGCGGCGAGCCGCCAACGTGCTCGCGCGACCACAGGAGCAACGTCATCGCGAACTCGGCGGGCGCAAGCGAGGCCGCCCCGAACCCGGCCAGGCCGTCCCTGCCCCCGTCAAAGCGCAGCCGGTCCTGCCCGCCCAGCTCGCCGCGCGCCCGCGACGCGCACAGCTTCGCGTACAGCGCCTCCACGGGGTCGCGGCGAGGCGGCGCGCCGAGTGGGACCCCTTGCAGTCGCGGCAGCAGCGCTCGGCACGCCGCGAGGACGCCGCGCACGTGTGTCAGGAGACCCTCGACGTCCCGGCCATGCTCGCGCGCCGTCCCCACGAGCGTTGGGTCTGCAGGGTCCGCTGTCCCAAGGATGGGGTCACCCGGCACGCCGGCGGCCGCAGCGGCGTGCGGTGCGGCGTCCCCGTGCGTTCCAGCCGGCACCTGACCCGCCACCGCCGGGACAGGCCCGCCCGGCGCGGCGTCGACGGTCGTCTCGCGCCCGTCAGCGGGACCGCGCTCCGAATCCTTTGAGGCATCGTTGTCTCCAACGTCCTCCTCCTCGTCCGACGAAAACACCATCGCGGCCTGCGACCGCGCAATCGACAAGCACCGTGAACGCGATCGCGAGTGGGCAGGCGAGGTCAGCAAACGCATGCCAGAGGGGGCCATGGTCCCTTGCGCGCCATGCAATAACGCTAGTGTGGCGGAAGGCTGCCTACCGTTAGGGGTGGGCCAGCTTGGATTGGGCTGAAACTTGGGAGCAGCCTTGCCCCACACTAGTCCATCATGTGGGCAAAGTGGGGCCTTGCAGGTCAATCGTTTGGGGATGGCGCATTGCCAGGGGGTGCCATGGTCCCTTGCGTGCGCTAGCACGTGCCCACCTTAGGGTGGCCATGGTCCTAAATATGCAAACGAGCTTGGATTGGGCTGAAACTTGGGAGGAGGCTTGCCCCACACTAGTCCATCATGTGTGCAAAGTGGGGGCTCGCAGGTCCATCGTTTGGGGGGGTGGACATGGCCAGGCGGTGCATGGTGCCTAGCGCGCGCTAGCACGTGCCCACCCTTAGAGGTGAGCCATGGTCCTAAAACATGCAAACGAGCTTGGATTGGGCTGAAACTTGGGAGGAGGCTTCCCCCATACTAGTCCATCATGTGTGCAAAGTGGGGGCTCGCAGGTCTATCGTTTGGGGGGGTGGACATGGCCAGGGGGTGCGATGGTCCCTAGCGCGCGCTAGCACGTGCCCACCCTTAGAGGTGGGCCAGGGTCCTAAAATATGAAAACGAGCTTGGATTGGCTGAAACTTGGGAGGAGGCATGCCCCACACTAGTCCATCATGTGTGCAAAGTGGGGGCTCGCAGGTCCATCGTTTGGGGGGGTGGACATGGCCAGGCGGTGCCATGGTGCCTCGCGCGCGCTAGCACGTGCCCTGCACCGAGAGCGCGCTGGCAACGGCTAGCAAGGGAAGTGGAAGAGTCACCGCTGCAAGCTCAAAGACCCACCGCTATCGCGTCGCGCTCCTCCATCGTGAAATCCGGAGGGCATTTCGCTCCCACGGGCACGTGCCCGATTTCAGGGCCCGATCGGATATCCGCGTACGAGTGGTCCGAGTCGTCATCGTCCTGCAAGGGAAAAATCGCACGACACGCAACCGCATCGAACGGCGATCGGCTCAGCGTCCCTGGACGCGTGGCGCGCGCAGCAAAGGTAGGCGGAGGTAGGAAACGCGCGTCAAGAAAGACAGCGGCACCGGGAAACGTACGTAGGGGTAGTCGTCGAATTGACCCACGCAGTCGCGAAAGTCCTCGAGGGCGGCGCCCAGCCCGGAGTCGTTGTCCTGTGAGGGTCGGCAAGCGATCGCGGAGGCGAATGTGAGCAACAAAAAGGAGGACGAGTGGACGCGGAACAGGGCGCTAGCACGCGAGATGGGCCAGCAGCACTCACCTCCTCGCAAAAGTCGTCGGGCGCCGACGGCGCGTCGCAGCGGTCGTCGTCAAGCGGGTCGCCGTACTCGTCCAGCCCCTGAGCGCCAAAACAACGCGGCACGCACACGGCCACGCACGAGGTCACACGCGCACGAGATGCGTCAGCAGCGGGCGCGCACGCTCGGTGCAGCCAAGGGAGGCTTTCATCTCGTGACGACGGCGGCGGCATATGCTTACCATATCCTCACAGTCAGCATATGCTTACCATATCCTCACAGTCGCCTAGGTCGGGCACGCCCTCGTTTTCGTCGCTGTCGCCACCCTCGTACAAAAGCAGCTCGGGCTCCTCAGGCTCGCCGTCGGACATCAAGCCGTCCTGCCGCAGGATGTCGCGATCGTGTTCGCCGTCGCTCTCCAGCATGAAGTCCGCCCACAGTGGCTCCTCGACGACCTGCCTCCACCGCCTCTTGGCCGCGTCATCGGCGCACGCCTGGTCGGCCTCCGCGCACGCCTCGTCGTCCCCGAGCTCCCACGTGTCCTCGTCGTCGGGGTTGTCGTACTCGTTGTCCTGGGGCTCGCCGCTCATCGGGTCCGGCAGCTCCCAGTCGTCGGATGCCTGTGCGCGGCGCCGGCCTCGCTGGCGCCTCCGGATGCGCGCCTTGACGCGGTCCTCCGCCTTGTTGCGCATGTTGATGCCCGCGCCCTGCAAGATCGTCCAGTTGACGATGTTCCTGCTGTAGCCGACGCCGTCGAACTCGTAGCCGAACAAGCCCCGGATGTGCCCCCTCGCGCCCACGCGCGTGAGCGCCGTGTAAAGCTGGCCGTGCGCGAACACGTCGTGCTTGAGCCAGAGGCCGACGCGTTCCAGCGTCTGCCCCTGGCACTTGTTGATCGTGACCGCATACGCCAGCTGCGCGACGACCATACAAACGCGCGGACGTAAGCAAGCAAGACATCGAGGAAAGCGAGGGAGCATTCAGCCAAGGCCACCGCAAGTCATACGATCGCAAGGCGCGAGCCGACATCGCAAGCAACGACACCGCATGGCGCTCACCCCGCCCCTCCCTGCGCGCGCCCACGTACCTTGAAAGGGTAGGCCATCCTGAGGATCTTGAACTTGTCGGCGTCGATGCTGAACGCGATCCGCGGGATCGCGTGCAGCTCCCCGTCCGGCGTCTTCACGAGGAACGCGCCGTCTTGCTCGTCTACGAGCTCGACGCGCGTCCCATTCTGCAACCTGTCCTTGTGGGACAGGTTGCGCGTGATCATGGCCACGGCGCCCACCTTCCACTTGAACTCGTGGTCGGGGACGCCGTCTTGACGCGCGCAGTTGAGGGTCCTCATGGAGACCCTCTCCCCCGACTTGGCGACGCGGTCGTGGCTGAACGTGCTGCGCTCCTGGTTCTCCAGCTTGGCCAGGACAGCCGCGTTGATGTCGTCGCACGCCTTGTTGGTCACCGCGACGATCGAGGACCGCATGCACGCGTTCGCGTCGTTGACGTTGGGGAACGTGTGCGCGATCAGCTCGTCCTCGTCCTTGACCGGCTGCACCATGCGCAGCGGGATCATCGCCACCTCCTGGTGCGTGCGGTCGTCGATCACCGCCTCGTACGCGACGTTGTCCATGCCGACGTCGGCGACAAACTGCGCGTACTCCGGGTCCTCGCGCGCGCGGTAGTTGAACTCGAGCGGCAGCCGGTGCACGCCCACCCACTGCGGCGACCGCACCGCGCTGGCGTCGGCCGTCGCCAGCTCGCTGGCGCCCTTGACGACGGGCGCCACCTGCCGGAAGTCGCCGGCGAAGATGACGACCTTGCCGCCGAACGGCTCCTTGACAAAGGTGAGCTCGACCAGCAGCTCGTGCAAGAGATGGATCAGCTCCACGTTCATCATGCCGATCTCGTCGACGACGAGCGCGTGCGCCTCCAACAGCGTGCGCCCCCTGGCGGAGTTGCGCGTCACGCGGCAGCCGTACTCGAGGTCGAGCTCGAGCGGGAACCCGCACGCGTGATGCGACGTGTGGCCGCCCCACATCTGCAGCGACGCGACGCCCGTGAACGCCATCGGCACCACCTTGAAGCCGTCGCGCGCGGACTGCTGCATCGCCGCGTTGATGACCATGGTCTTGCCCGTGCCCGCGGGCCCGTCCACGAACAGCCGGCGGTCCGGGCTGAGCCCCTTGATCGCCAGCAGCAAGGTCTCGTACGCCTCGCGCTGCACGAGAGAGAACTTGCTCAGGTCGGGCGCGAGGATGTTCGCGTCGTCGTCGTCGTCGTGCTTGCGCTTGCGCCGGCACACGTCCTCGCCCCTGTCGCGGCGGCACTTGAGCACGGGCTCCAGCTCCCAGACGTCGTAGCCGTAGGCCGACAGCCGCTTGTCCAGGTAGGCGAGCGTGCGCGCGAGCGCGGCCTCGCGGTCCTCGAGCGTGATGGGCTGCTTGGCTCTGCGGCCCACCCCGCCGTGCACGTCCTCGTACGCGTAGAACAGGTGGTCCTTCATCATCTCCTCCTTGAACCGCCACAGCGCGCTCATCGTGCTCAGCTTCTGCAGCACGAGGATGACGAACAGCCGCCGCATCGCGTACGGCGTCTCCAGCCGGCGCGCGGCGATGCGCATGCTCTCCACCGCCGCGTCGTCGTCCTCGAGCAGGCCCAGCCGCCGGCACGCCATCTCGTTACTGAGCAACACGCCGCCCACGGTGCGCAGCTCCTCGAACGAGTGCGCGGCGCGCTTCTCCAGCAGCACGCGCAGGTAGAAGAGCTCGGGGTTGCGCAGGTCGGGGTCGTACATGCGCGTGAAGACGCGCGTCACGCGCGGCATGAGCCACCATCGCGCCGTGTGGCCCTCGCACACGATCACCTGCGAGCGCCAGCACAAGATCGCAGCCGCCGCGGTCGGTTAGCACACGCCCCCTCCCCAAGCACGCTACATCAAACGAATGGAAAACAATGGCGACAATTCGACAATGACGCACCTCGTTGTTGACGTCCCTCAACGCGCGCTCGGGAGCTTGCCATTTCAGCTGCAGGACCCCACCGACGCATGAAGCATCCCAATAGCGAAAGGTGAGAAAAAACGCGCACCAAGACAACCCATGCAATAACGCATGCCAGAGGGGGCCATGGTCCCTTGCGCGCCATGCAATAACGCTAGTGTGGGGGAAGGCTGCCTACCGTTAGGGGTGGGCCATGGTCCTAAAACATGCAAACGAGCTCGGATTGGCCTGAAACTTGGGAGGAGGCATGCCCCACACTAGTCCATCATGTGTGCAAAGTGGGGGCTCGCAGGTCTATCGTTTGGGGGAGTGGACATGGCCAGGGGGTGCCATGGTCCCTAGCGCGCGCTAGCACGTGCCCACCGTTAGGGGTGGGCCAGGGTCCTAAAATATGCAAACGAGGTTGGATTGGGCTGAAACTTGGGAGGAGGCATGCCCCACACTAGTCCATCATGTGTGCAAAGTGGGGGCTCGCAGGTCCATCGTTTGGGGGGGTGGACATGGCCAGGCGGTGCGATGGTCCCTAGCGCGCGCTAGCACGTGCCCACCGTTAGGGGTGGGCCAGGGTCCTAAAATATGCAAACGAGCTTGGATTGGGCTGAAACTTGGGAGGAGGCATGCCCCACACTAGTCCATCATGTGTGCAAAGTGGGGGCTCGCAGGTCCATCGTTTGGGGGGGTGGACATGGCCAGGTGGTGCCATGGTCCCTAGCGCGCCGACAGCACGTGCCCACCGTTAGGGGTGGGCCAGGGTCCTAAAACATGCAAACGAGCTTGGATTGGCCTGAAACTTGGGAGGAGGCTTCCCCCCCCCTAGTCCATCATGTGGGCAAAGTGGGGGCTCGCAGGTCATCGTTTGGGGGGTGGACATTGCCAGGGGGTGCCATGGTCCCTACGCGCGCTAGCACGTGCCCACCGTTAGGGGTGGGCCAGGGTCCTACAATATGCAAACGAGCTTGGATTGGGCTGAAACTTGGGAGGAGGCTTCCCCCATACTAGTCCATCATGTGTGCAAAGTGGGGGCTCGCAGGTCCATCGTTTGGGGGGGTGGACATTGCCAGGGGTGCCATGGTCCCTAGCGCGCGCGAGCACGTGCCCACCGTTAGAGGGGCCAGGGTCCTAAATATGCAAACGAGCTTGGATTGGGCTGAAACTTGGGAGGAGGCATGCCCCACACTAGTCCATCATGTGTGCAAAGTGGGGGCTCGCAGGTCCATCGTTTGGGGGGTGGACATGGCCAGGGGTGCGATGGTCCCTAGAGGCGCTAGCACGTGCCCACCGTTAGAGGTGGGCCAGGGTCCTAAAACATACAAACGAGCTTGGATTGGGCTGAAACTTGGGAGGAGGCATGCCCCACACTAGTCCATCATGTGTCAAAGTGGGGGCTCGCAGGTCCATCGTTTGGGGGGGTGGCATTGCCAGGGGTGCGATGGTCCCTAGAGCACGCTAGCACGTGCCCACCCTTAGAGACGGGCCAGGGTCCTAAATATGCAAACGAGCTTGGATTGGGCTGAAACTTGGGAGGAGGCATGCCCCACACTAGTCCATCATGTGTGCAAAGTGGGGGCTCGCAGGTCCATCGTTTGGGGGGGTGGACATGGCCAGGGGTGCGATGGTCCCTAGAGGGCGCTAGCACGTGCCCACCGTTAGAGGTGGGCCAGGGTCCTAAAACATACAAACGAGCTTGGATTGGGCTGAAACTTGGGAGGAGGCATGCCCCACACTAGTCCATCATGTGCTCAAAGTGGGGGCTCGCAGGTCCATCGTTTGGGGGGGGTGGCATTGCCAGGGGGTGCGATGGTCCCTAGAGCACGCTAGCACGTGCCCACCCTTAGAGGTGGGCCATGGTCCTAAAATATGCAAACGAGCTTGGATTGGGCTGAAACTTGGGAGGAGGCATGCCCCACACTAGTCCATCATGTGGGCAAAGTGGGGGCTCGCAGGTCCATCGTTTCGGCGGGTGGACATGGCCAGGGGTGCGATGGTCCCTAGCGCGCGCTAGCACGTGCCCACCGTTAGGGGTGGGCCAGGGTCCTAAAATATGCAAACGAGCTTGGATTGGGCTGAAACTTGGGAGGAGGCTTCCCCATACTAGTCCATCATGTGTGCAAAGTGGGGGCTCGCAGGTCCATCGTTTCGGCGGGTGGACATTGCCAGGGGTGCGATGGTCCCTAGCGCGCGCTAGCACGTGCCCACCGTTAGGGGTGGGCCAGGGTCCTAAAATATGCAAACGAGCTTGGATTGGGCTGAAACTTGGGAGGAGGCTTCCCCCATACTAGTCCATCATGTGTGCAAAGTGGGAGCTCGCAGGTCCATCGTTTGGGGGGGGTGGACCTTGCCAGGGGTTGCCATGGTCCCTAGCGCGCGCGAGCATGTGCCCACCGTTAGAGGTGGGCCAGGGTCCTAAAACATACAAACGAGCTTGGATTGGGCTGAAACTTGGGAGGAGGCATGCCCCACACTAGTCCATCATCGTGGCCCACCCCTGACGATAGGCAGTGGCAGCGCACTCACCGATACGGTGGAGGTTCGCTTGTCTCCCATGAACTTGCGCATGACGAACTTCTTGTGGAAGTCGGAGTACTTGAGCGCGTTCATCCCGGGCACGTCCTCGTCCCCAGGCCGATCAAAGTACATCGTCAGCGGCGTGTCCTGCTTCTGCTCCACCGCGTTCTCCAGCGACCGCTTGCATCCCTCCTTGTAGGTGATCTTGTGCTGCCCGTCCAGGTGCACCGGCAGCATCTCGCAGCCGGGGCGCATCGCCCGCTCGTGGAAGCCGCGGCCGACCCAGTCCGCCTGCGTGCCGCTCACCTGCCGCCATCGCGCACGCACACATAGAGACATGCCCATAGAAGACGTGGGCGCGCAAAGGTCAGCAACGGACTAAACGGGAGCGCAATCACGAGAAAAACACGCCGCAAGGAAAAAAGGAAGCTGCACACGCTCTACTCCCTCCCCTTTGCACACAAGCAGACGCCCTTGCACCCACGTGCACGCCTTCAGCCACTCACCCGGCGCCCCCGCAGGTACTCGTCGGCCTCGTCGCACTCGCCCAGCTTGATCTCCGCGTACTCCTGCCCCTTGTTTATATATTTGTTCAGGTAGAAGACGACGTGCGTGTGCGAGGTCACCACAAAGTTGATGTGGGCCTCGAACCGCAACGTGGCCCATGCGTTGTACGGGACGATCCACTGGTTCAGCCTGCACGTGTGCCGTCTCCGCGGGTGGATGAAGCCCCGCACGTCTTCGAACGTGCGCTTGGCGTAGGGCTCGGGGAAGCGCTTGGCGCACTTGTACGTGCGCGGCTGCCACGGGGTGAACGGCTCGTCGTCTGAGGACGAGGAGGCCGAGTCGAGGTCGAACGAGTCGCGCGCGGCCGCGATGTCCGCCGCGCGCAGCGCTTTCCGCGGGGGCATCGCCACCTCGTGCCGCCGGTTCTTCATGCACTTGGCGCCAGCGGTGTGGTTGTGGACCATGTGCTGGAGCACGAGCTCGCGCAGACGCCCCGCCGCGACGTCCTCTGGCGGCAGCTCCGCCCACGCGAGCTCGTCGATGCGCCCGTTGGCGGTGGTCGGGTGGAAGGGCTCGGGGAGCCGGAAGATGACGTGCGCGTGGGGCAGCCCGCGCGTCTGGTACTCGATCACATAGATCAAGTACAGCGGCTTGGCCCCCATCACGCCGTCCTCGATGCCCTTGATGAACGCGGCCAGCCGGATGTGAAACGAGCGGTTGGCAAACTCGGGGTGTTGGTACACGTCGGTTCCCGGCGGCAGGTTGTCCTGGATTTCTGGCCACATCGGATTGCACGTGAACGTGGCGAACACCGAGGGGGCCCCGTCCTCGGCGATGGCGGCGATGTTGTTCTGGATGTTGTGCAGCACGAAGCGGTTGGCCATCCCTGAGCCGGACGGCAGCTGCATGGTGAGCCCCGAGCGCAGCTCATCCGGCAGGTCCTTGGCGTTCGCCTTGGTGAACTTCCTCCAGTCCTTCTCGCTGTACACCCCCATCGTCTTCAGGTCGTCCAATACCTTGAGGTTGTCGTTCAGCTCGGCCCACGTCGCCAACCGCCTCTGGTGCTTCTCACGCTGCTTCCCCCGCAGGAAGGTGATGGTCTGGTCCTCCTTGGCGGAGTTCCCGTGCAGCGGGTATAGCTGCCCGAAAGCGCCCTTGTTCTTGAGCCGCCACTCGGAGAACAGCCGGCACTTGATCTCGTCCTGCAGCTTGACCTCCTGCTTGCGCTTGCTCTTCCCATCGTAGCTGTACGACCACCCCCCTTGCCCTCCGAATGGATGGCCGGGAAAGCCAGCGCCATGTAGTCCTTGCTCCCCAGCGGCAGCTCTTTCGTGATACGCTGGCCCTCCGGCCCACGTTCCACTACATCGACACGAAAGTGGCCCGGCTGCGCGTTCCTTTGTCCGCTGCACGCGAGCACGCACCCACGCAAACGCGATCCCCACCCCCGCACCCCGATTTTCCTCGAGCAAACATCAGCCACTCGCGTGCCTCGTGCCACCCAAATGTTGGCATGACCGCGCCGCGCCGCGGGAAAATTTTGGCATAGCTTTCGCGCCACAAGGGTGGTGCAGAAAATTTTGGCAGAGCTTCCGCGCCACAAGGGTGGTGCAGAAAATTTTGGCATACCTTTCGCGCCACAAGGGTGGTGCAGAAAATTTAGGCAGAGCTTCCGCGCTACAAGGGCAGTGAAGAAAGTTTTGGCATAGCTTACGCGCCCAAGGGTGGTGCAGAAAATTTTGGCATAGCTCCCGCGCCACAAGGGTGGTGCAGAAAATTTTTGGCATAGCTTTCGCGCCACAAGGGTGGTGCAGAAAATTTAGGCATAGCTTCCGCGCCACAAGGGCAGTGAAGAAAGTTTTGGCATAGCTCCCGCTCCACAAGGGTCGCGAAGAAAATTTTGGCATAGCTCCCGCGCCACAAGGGGGGCAGAAAATTTTGGCATAGCTTACGCGCCACAAGAGTGGTGCAGAAAATTTTGGCATAGCTTATGCGCCACAAGGGCAGTGAAGAAAGTTTTGGCATAGCTTTCGCGCCCCAAGGGTGGTGCAGAAAATTTAGGCATAGCTCCGCGCCACAAGGGTGGTGCAGAAAATTTTAGCATAGCTCCCGCGCCGCAAGGGCTTGTGCGGCAAGGTTGGTGTCTGTTGTGCACAATAATAATAATAAGGGCGGTGAAGAAATTTTGGCATAGCTCCCGCGCCACAAGGGTGGGGCAGAAAACTTTGGCATAGCTTACGCGCCACAAGGGTGGTGCAAAACATTGTAGCATAGCTCGCACGCCGCAAGGGCTTGTGGGGCAAGGTTGGTGTCTGTTGTGCACAGTAATAATAATAAGGGCGGTGAAGAAAGTTTCGGCATAGCTCCCGCGCCCCAAGGGTGGTGCAGAAAATTTTCGCATAGCTCCCGTGCCACAAGGGTGGTGCAGAAAACTTTTGGCATAGCTTTCGCGCCACACGGGTGGTGCAGAAAATTTTGGCACCCACGCACCTTGCCAACCCCCACGCCAACCCACGCATGCATGGAAGCCCCCCCCCCCCCCCACGCACCACGCACGCATGGCAGCCACCCCACGAACCCAGGCACGCATGCCAGCCCCCCCTAAACCCACGCATGCGTGGCAGCTCCCCACCACACCCACGAATGCATGCCGTCCCCCCCAACACCCACGCATGCATGGCAGCCCACCCCGCCCCACATGCCTGCATGGCAGCTTCCCGCCACACCCACACATGCATGCCAGCACCCCCACGAACCCACGCACGCATGCCAGCTCCCCCCGACAGTGACACACCTTATCGCACCTCATCGCTTACCCGAGTCCCCACTTGCTAGTTTTCACCCTCAACTAGTTTCTCATGCCTTCTCACTGCCCCTTTCTGCTCGCCCGCCAGCCTACATGTGCTGCATACCCTTGCAACATCCCCTGCCTCTCGTGCCCTACTACAGTGTCATGGATTTTCAATGCATGGTATATCGCAGTCTGCTCAGCTTGCCCTTTTACCAGATTGCCTGTGCTGACCTCCCCCCACACAGATACGCGGTGATGCATGCCAGCCGACCCGCTCACCAACGTACGCATGCCAGCCCCCCCCTCACCCACGCACGCATGGCAGCGCCCCCCTAATGCATGCAGATCCCTAATGCATGCAGCAGAGCACCGTCGCCCACCCACCCACCTGGGCAGCAGGAAGATCTCCGGCGCGTGCACCTCCGGCGAGAACTGTCCCGCCACCTCTACGGACGCCTGCCGCTGCTCCAACTCCTGTCTCGTCGCCTGCCGGGCAAACTGCCGACCAAGCAACGCGGTTTGGTTAGTTGTGAGCAGGTAGTCCTCCAGAAGGTCCAGCAGCTTGCGCAGTTGGAGGTCTCGCTCTTCACCTCGCAGCCTGCGGAGCAGGAAGCCACAAAGGTACGCGCATCCGCACTCACAGACACCGTCCAGCCATCGCGTGCGCCGCCTCACGCCAAAGAATCACCCCATCACACATCACAACGCGCACTCGCTAAAAACCAGCGACTGCCGTGCCCCTCACCGTTTCAACACGTCCTCCTGCGCCTCGTCCTTCCGGCTTGTCCAGCAAGAAGAAGAAGTCGTTGTTGACGTGCACGCCGTCCCGGATGATCGGCTTGATGCGCTCGACGGTCTGGCCGTGCAGCTCGAGCACGCACGCCCTTGTTCTTGACCGAATCCCCGATGCGCCGCTCGCTACGACCGCGCCACTGCGAAAAATGGTTGATCATCCGCCCATACCTGATGCATGTTCACAAATACATCGGCGGGACGAGTGTCAGGGTGCAATACAAGGCAAACCCACTTCAGCCTAGGCTGGTGAAAAAAAATTCAGCATAGCTTCCGCACCGCAACGGTTTTGGGGGGGGCTGGCATGCGTGCGTGGTGTGTGGGCGCTGGCATGCCATTCATGGCTGTGGGGGAGCTGCCATGCATAGCATGGGCTTAGGGGTGGCTGCATGCTGCCTGGGATTCGTGGGTGGCTGGATGCGTGCGTGGCATGGGGTGGCTGCAAGGCACGTGCTTGGGTTGGATGGGTGGCTGGCATGCGTGCGATGGGTTGGTGGGGTGGCTGGATGCGTACGTTGGTGAGGGGTGTGGCTGGCATGCATAAGTGGGCCCGCGGTGCCCCCTGATTGATGTCTGGCCCCTAATCATTTGGATGTGGGCTGGCTGCCTGTCGGTCTGTTTGCCGCATCCCCAAACCCCATGCCGCAAGGTTCGTAGCTCAAGCCTCAAGCGTGGGTGAAAAAACTTTCCGC
>RPFO01001872.1:0-25076 GCA_009746045.1 Mesostigma viride
GCATCGGGCAGCCATTAGCCTAAATTGCTACATTGTCACTAATTGCTAGCAAGGAAAAGGAGAGAGTTCGTGGAGTTGCCAACCCTAAAATCATGCACGGTGGCATGGGGTCGGCACTACCCTTGGCGACAATCTAACGGCTGGCACAAATGACAGGTCAGCATCACTAGTGGTGTCGAATGCATGCATACGGTGCACATTCTAGAAAGTAGTGCGCACAGGTGCAGGCGCATCATGACGTGGACATAGGTACGGCCACTCTAACTATCGCCACACATATTGCACGCTCAGTGCCGGAATAGGACCATCGGCACTAAATATCTCACTCGCCACTATATAAAATGTGATGCGATAAGTTGGAATAGCACACGGCTAGACTACCTAGCATAAATACACGGCAAGAGGTGGGCATAACCTCAGACACTCTCGTTTGCTGTTTTATGGCCCTTCTTTGCAAGGGCATTTTTGTGTTGATGGACAGTGTTAGCATTTGATGGGGCTGATCTGTTAATTGCTCCTTAATGGCCCTTATTCACGACACCAAGGGCATTTTTGTTTTGACGGCCAGTTGTTTGATTTTGTTCATCGCTACTTTGCATGGCCCTTATTCACGAGGGCATTTTAGGTTGATGGCCAGCTGAAACGCGTGCAAGACATTAGGTCTGTTTATTATCTGTACGGCTCAAGGCAGCCTTAATAAATTATTCATCTGCTGGGTGTTTTACCACTCGCGTGGAAATGCGTCTGTTGTTGTTTGTCTCCGTGTCGCTGTCAGAATCGTCCTTCTTAGGATCGTGATGGAGCTGGGCATATTTCCAGTAGTTAGACGAACCGATGCGGAATTGCGGCCTCACCTCACCCTTGTACCAGAAGATGACATCCTCCAACCTGTTAGAACCGCTGGTGTGGTCGATCACCAGGCATTCGTAGTTCTGGGTGCACTCGTTTAGTATGTGACAGAAAGCCTCGAAGGTCGGCACGATGCCAAAGAAGTTCTTGTACAGTTTCTCTCGGTTCATGATTATGTTTTCCTTGAGTGCGAACACGTAATCGATATTACTGCGGATGACAGGCCACACGTTCATGGTGTACTGGGTGATGAACAAAAAGAATATATTCATGTGCCGCCCATTGAGAGCTATCTCTTGGATGCAGGGGTCGCGCATCACAGTGGCGTCATACACGCAATCATCCATGACAACGAATGCATGAGAGCCGTCACCTCTCTTGGCCTTTGCCTTTTGGTTTTTGATTAGCGCCTTGAGAGCCCCGCGGTTGAACTGGTTGTAAATAAAGAGAGATGGGATGTACTTCCCCCAATGCTTGTTAGACCCTTCCGTCCCAGACAACACGATGCCGGAGGGGAGGTGGCGCTTATGGTACATGATATCCGTCGCCAGAGTGGTTTTGCCAGAACCGCGTTTGGAAACTATGCATACCACGCTATCGTCTTTGATGCGCGACGGGTCAAACTTTCTCAAATTGACATCCATGCCTTCAAGTACAGGCCTAGAGATATATTATTGCGCCGTGGACGAGCCACACGTTAACCACATTGGACGAGCACTTCGAGGGTCGGCTTCACACCCCAAGGGAACACCGTGACAGCGAAACCGGTATCGTGAGCCAGCTTGATCCATTGCTTCTTGTGCCACTGTTCGTGCGCCTTCTTTTCGCCCTCGTGCTTTGATGTCACGTATCGAGATGCAAACTGTTCTTGCAAGTCATTGAACAGACCCTGGATCCTTTTACACTCGCTTTGAAACAGCCCCTTGTCCTGGGCCTGTCGCATGCTCACCACCAGATCAGGGGACAGGCACACCACAAAAGTGCCCAGCAAACTGAACACCCAATGGGACACGTTATCGGACAACGCGTCCTCCAAGAACACCAGGATGTCTATATCGCTAGGACAGGCCAGCGAGCATTCCCCCATCGTGCATTTGGAGGGGTGAGTGTGCCACTCGATGATGCCGTGAGGTGTCTCGACATCATTGGTGCCCCCCACATTCATCACCTTGCTGTTGTCCAGCACCAATGTGCTCATATCGATGTCAAAGGTGCCCCCCTCTCTGCGCCCAGATTCATGCTATCTATGATCTCCTTGAATGCAGAAGTCCTTAGGTGCAATCTGACCTTCTGCACGCTACCCTGCTTGCAATTCACATTTGATGACAGTACCTTTTGTCCATTGTCTGAAATGGTCACTTGCATTATCATACATCAATAAGTTTATGAACCGATTAAAAATCCTCATCCTCCTCGACCATGACACTCCCCTGGTTGTCATCATCATCATCCACAAACGCGGGCTTGCTCGGTCGCAGGACGTTGCTGCCCAGCTTAAAAGACTTGGTCCTCTCAGCGTGCCCCTCGTCGTCACCGATGTGTGCGCGCGCCACTGGAGGCGGCTCGTCACCCATGATGTCATCCATGTACCCCTTCAGGATGTCATCGCTGGTTGTAAAACCGTGAAGAGTGTTCCTGATGCACTCGCTCACGCCCTTCATAACGTGTCGCTTGTTGAGCTTGAACTCTCCTTCCTCCGTCTGAGTGAGGAAGTGTGGGATGTCATCCGCGATGTCTGCTGCCATCATCTTGACGATGGAATGGACGAACCGCTCGCAGGTAGGCACCTTCACCCGCAGCCTCTGCTGCTCGGTGTGATGGGACTTGCGAATGGAGCCAAGGATCATGCTGGCACACACAAAGTACGCCTTGAGCAGCTCCTTGAGGTATGGCGCCGTCTGCATCACCTCACGCGTCTCAGAATCCACGATATCCGCGTTCCAGCTAGGCACCTCAGACAGCAGCTGGGAAAAACAGTCCAACTCGTCCAGGTCCTTCACCTCGGCCACATTCATGGCGTCCTGCAGAATGTTTTTAAGCGCGTTATAGATGGGCTGAGAGAGGCAGCGTTCGAGCTTCTCGATGTACTCTCGCTTGCTGTCCACCAACACGTTCGTGTCCACGCGCGGGTCCTCATCCCTCTCAACCATCGCAGTGCCCTTATACTAGGTTGGCATTGAAATTATATTGCACATGTTAAGCGAACTTTCCCTTTTTATTAAGCATATAGATACCTGGATACCAAGAAAACCAAAATGCCGGCCAGCACGCCTCCCACATTCAAACGAGTGCGGTCGACCCTGCCGTCCGCGCCCTTGAACATGTCAGGGAACACGCCTGCGCCGAAGTGAATGGTCCCGATCGCCGCACCGACGCCCAGAATGGCGGGCAGCACACCGCCCCTCGAGCCCCCGCCACCTACAGACCCCTGCGCGGTGGTATGCCGCCCCCCTTTTGGGACAGTTGGCTTGAGGGGCACGGCTGGGAGTGGGGTCATGCCAGACAGCTCCGAGACCTCTCGTGAAGGAAGAGAGGGGAGCCGCGGTGCAGGAGGGGACATGCTGCTTGGGGGTGGGGCTGATTGCATTGATGATGAGGGCATCACAGGGGCTGCCGCCGCGGGGCTGCCCCTGGCCTGCTGCATACCACCGCTAGAACGAAGGCGACGAGCCAGACCAGTGAGTTCCTCCATGCCAGTTCCAATATTATACGTTTATAAAATTGGTCCTACTTAAACGCATTAGATGGCTTAATCAGCTGTCATAACCGCCGGAGGGTTTGTCCAGGTCCCAATCCACCTTGTGGCTGGTCACCATATCATGCACTCCGACAGTCTCCGTGACCGGTGGCGCGGGTGGGATACGCTGGTGGACGTTCTCGGCCTTCCACCCCACCAGGCTGTCAAAGCAAGTGGCGTGGTAAAACACGTACAGGTCGCGAGAGGGCATCGGCTTGGTAAACTCCACCTTGTCGGCGGGCATTATGCCGTTGCACACGATACAGGACACCCAGCCCTTTGGCGGCACGGTCGGGGCAGTCCATACCGCCAACTGCTCGCCCTTGAGTGCAGGCTCTCCTTCAGTCTTGTATGCGTCCACAACAGCCTTCTCGTCCTCGGTCAGCTCCTGCTTCCCACGATAATACAGGCTGCCAAAGGACTGCATGTACTCCCTGTTGAAAGAGAGGTTATACTTGTACACGTACCCACGAGCCGCACGCCGCATCATGAATGCGGTCCAATTGGCATCGGCTCTCCGTTTCCTGGCCTCCTCGTTCATAGCGTGTTTGTAGGACCGCGACTTGTACACTCGTGCGTACCATTCCGAGTCGTCCATATCGTCCTATCAAGGACACTTGTTTGTGTGATGGACTCAATAGAACATGCGAGCGGGCCTGCGAGCGGGCTTGCGAGTGCGCCGGGCAGCGGTGGAGTGACGCTTATACCTGCGCGCCCCGTTGACCTGGTAGTGAGGTCCGGTCGGGTCGACGGAGTAGCCGGCGTTGGGATACCCCGTCATGGCGTCGGCCTGGAAGGGCTCGTCAGCACACATACCGACCTTGGCGAACGGGTTCCTGACACGCGTCCCGTCGGCGGCCATGATGAACTCGTCCACGATTCTCGCCTTGGAATCTGACGGGTCCCTGTCATACCAGATGGTAGCCGAGCCCTTAGGACACTTGGGGATGTTGCCGGTGAGCGCGTAGGTCGCCTTCTGGATGTTCTGAATAAACTGAATCGGGTCCGCGTAACCAGCAGGTACAGTTTGGGTCATGCTTGCCAGCGCACCATTGCGCTTCCACCAAATGTCAATCTTATCCAGGATCTGGCCACGGAGAGCGTTGAAAGCGATGATGTCGCGCTTGATAAAGCTTGCGATAACGTTGTCAAATGTGTATAACTGGGTCACCCCCAACTTAAACTGCGACCCGTATCTTTTGGGTTCACCAGGAACGTCAGGCACTTTAACATCAGCCTCGTCCTTCAGTACTTGGACTGTGACGCTACCAAGTCCATAATTGATAGTTGCATCTCCTGTTGCTGCCATGCTAGTGTATGATGACGGAAAAATCCCCGTCGCAGCTTTGAAATTCTTTTCGGCGGAATTGTACAAGTTATTGGCAATGAGTGGCGGGAAATCGACCTCCAGTTTTGCAAGCCGTTTGCGATGTTCCATGGAAATGTACGAGCAGTCGATTTTCTGGCTTGCGAGCTGATAGATGAGACGCGCAGGCATGCAGTCGTCTGCAGGGTCGCCCCCCAAGAGGAACGTTGGGGATGGCACATTTTTGGCACCCAGTTTGAAAGCACGGATCCCGTAAGCGTCACTTCCCATAGGCCCCGCACTTTGAAGCTGCTTAACATTCTCAGCAATACTAGTGGTGACTGCTTTGCCAATCTTGTCATTTTCTTCCAGTTTTGTGATGTTTGCAACAATGTTATGGGGGATACGGGACAGGTACACGTTCTCGTTAACGGTGTCAGCTGTGCCTGCAGTCTTGCCCTTTTTGTCGCACTCGACAGCCACGTACCCACGAAGGGCGTTTGCCAGCTTGCCCATCTCGGCTCGGCTCGTTGTGATCAAAGCGGGCTGGGTGGCATTCTCTACGCGATCGGACAACTCCCTCAAGTTTGCAGTGAGCAGGTCGTAGATGTACACCGACCCGACGAACTGCTGCAACTTATACAGCAGCTTCCTGTCTTGGTGGACAATATAGCGCTTGTACAGGTCCGCCTCCTCGATAGCGAACCTGATGTTGGGGATGCGCGTCCGCAGCTCCTGCAGCTCGTGGCCGGTGAAGTACATTTCCGCGAGGTCGTAGATCCGCTTCTGGTACTCGGGGGACCTGCTGGTCGGCGCGTTGACCGCGGTCGGTAATGGGTACAGGTTCTCCAAAGACATGCCAGATGTATACCTTGAATCGAGATAATATTTTTAGTTTGGATGCGTGCTTCGGAGGCCACAATATCTTCACGACTGGTATACATGTCTTTGAAGAAACCAACCACCACTCGGTCTGGTCGCACCATCAAGCGTCCAGACAAATACGCCCCTTCCGAGATGCCCGAGGACGACTACTCGGACGAGAATTCGGCACAGGACACCGCGGACGAGGAAGACTGCACGTCCGAGGAGGATGGATCATACGAGAGCAGTTTCATAGATGATGAAGACGAACCGATGGAGAAGGACACTGAGAATGAGGAGGAAGAGGAAGAGGAGGAGGGAGAAGAGGACGAGATGGACGATGATGACACGGACTCTGATGAGGAGGACGACTCAGACTATGAAGAAGAGGAGGACGAGGAGGAGTCGCCATATGATGCCAGTGACGACGAGGACGATTACAACCCTCGTGAGGATGCGCAGATGGAGGCCACCTACGATCCCGACCCCCCATCAACTGTCCTCCATGTGGTGATTAGCGTTCGGGATATAATAGGGGTTCAACCTGAGCGCAGAATAGGCGGCCACCTTGGAGGTATCGCCGATGTCCAACTGCACACTGCTAGCACCTACCCTACCAGGGCGCTCCATCCTGTCTCCTCGGTTTGTTTCCTGTCCAACATACGTAGAAGCCTCTTCCACGACCCTGCCCACCGCTTCCAGTTCCATATCCCCTAGCTTGGGGAAGCGCGCCACCTGCTGAGTGTTTTCGATCATCTCCTTGCTCTCTGGCAGATCCGAGTTGCCATCACGCCACTCGAACACCTTGTTGACCGAGACGCGCGTGTGCTTGTCCCCCTGAAGGACTGGTACGGGTTGGCGTACTCCGCGTTCGACACCCGCGATTCGTACGTCTTTTCATTGAGCGGTTCCCTCACATTGCGGACACGGTCGCCGAACTGGAGAGCCTGCACCCCAAAGTCGCCCACTGGTGGGGGGTGACTCTCCAACGCGTCGATGGTATCGTACCTCTTCGGGTCCACGCGGTTGTGATCTGAGCACCCCCACCGTGCGGCCTCCACGCCGTTGAATGCGTCTGACACCTGGGCAGTATTGGACACCGTGGCGGCGCGCTCGGGGAGGACGGTTGTGTGATACATGTCATTCATCCGCGCCCCCGCTGAATCGAAGTCGGCGATGGGTGGACGGTGTTCCATGCCGGCGCGCAGTGCCATCCCTTCCTTCCCCATCGCGGTTGTTGGCAGGCTCCTCTGCTCCAAGTGGGCCACCTGTGGGTTGGGCCTGTTGACTCGCAACCGTGGCTCGGGAATGTTGAAGTTCCTGTTCAGCATCTCAGGGGCCGTGCGCGGGTCCCTCTCTCGCGCCACATTGAATTCCCAGGTTTGGCGCCCGGGAAAGGCCCTGTCTGGATGCATATCACCTAGGAAATTGGAGAGCTCCACCGGCTGCCTTTCATTAGATACGTCCACGCCCGGTATCCCATTGGTGGCTGACGTGGCGGGGCGGGCATTGTACATTGACGGCCTTGGGAACCCGCCTGGGGCAAACATCACCCCCCCTCGTGTTCCTCTGGCGGCTGAACGTGCATGTCCACGCCTGACATGCCCCTTTCGAACCCGATGGCCTGATTGGGAGCAGTGGAATAGGCTGAGTCGCCAGGGCCGTACCCGCCCCTGGACGTGAAATTAGGCACCATCGGAAAGCCCAGAGAGTCGGGATGGGAAAGCAGGCTTTGAGGTGGCGGGGGGATGTCATCTAGTTCCAGCGCCGAGAAAGGCTGGCGGCTGATGGGCGGAGGGCGCAACAAGTATCCGGCTACTGCCACCGCTGAGACGATCAGAAACATGATCGCTGTATAGTCATTAACTCACAAACATATATTTTAAGCCTAATAAGAATACCCATCGATCAACCCAGGAGGCAGATCTGTCATGAGAGGTGGCGCGCCATCCACGTACCTATCCCCTCGCTTCATTTGGTCCCAAAACATGTTAGTGTACGGTGCGAGAACGCGATCGTCGATGTACAGTGCCCGGTTCTGGTTGATGGCGGCGGCCCCTCCCCGGATCCGCATGGACTCGATGGAAGGCTCAATGCGGCCACCCAGACTTAGGTACTCGGGCATTGCACTGACAGGATAATTGACAGTAAAATCAAGTGAGGGGTCCCACAACCGCCCCGCCTCCTCACCGGTAGCGCTGTTAGAGAAAATGATGCTGGAAGACATGTGGATTGTGTATTAACAATAGATTAGAAATTGTCATCACCGAGTTGCACACTTTCTTTCCCAATTTTAGTCACCTGCACTTCGCGGGCATGGGACGTGGGCATTGTTTTTCTTTCCATGCTGCCAAACTCGACCGAGGGCGCGTGGGAGGCCAGTGGCTCGCCACACTCTTCACACAAGTGCCACCGGCTCCTGATAAAGCACCCGGCATAGAACAGTGCGAGTGACAACACGACTAAAATGAACATGGATGCCATCCTATCTCAGAGTAGTATGTCTCATTTTTTTGGCAGATACGCGGTAGAGAACTCCTCCTCGCGTGTGGGGCCACGTTGTTCATCATGAAGTTGTGTAGGGCCTTCTCACTTTTTGGCATCCCTTCCCTTTGAATGGGCACAAAACCTATTACTATATCCGCTGGCAGGTCGTGCACACCGGAGCAGATGAGCACATCCTTCACTCCGTCGGCTCTTAGATGAGGGTCGGCGTTGTACCAAGACGCGTCCTTGGACACGACCACCACCCTGTCGCCCGGCCTTACATCCCCCGATTGCACTCTCTTTCCCAAGTCGTACTGAAACAGCGAGTCGGCTGCCTCACGAGACAAGGAGGGCGACCGCATCAAGACGCCGTGAGGGACAGGACCGCAATACCCCCTGCCGCAGTACGCCACTATGCGGCAATTGTGCGGGTTTAACCTGGCGGCCTCCCTGGAACACTGATCCAAGTCGATGAACACCAGCGTCCTTGGCGTCTGTGTCATTGTCTCGCTCCCCGTGTGGTTAAATAACTCAAAAGAAAAACTGTGATACTGTTTAAGCATTTGATTACGTACCCTCACACAATGAAGCAGTGTTCGTTTTGCACGAGATGCAATCACCCAGACGCGATCGGGGTGTACTCGAGCCAGAAAAGCCTCGACAACAACTGGTTTTGCTCTTTCCCCTGCTTGTACGCCGCCAAGTACGGTGTTTTGGTGTACGAAAAGAAGCCGTCGTCTTAGCCCTCACGCCTTTGTCGTTTTCTTTCTCGGCTTCCTTGGCCTCTTTGCCACCGCCTTCACCGCCTTTGCCCTCGCCGCCGCCTTCTTCGCCCTCGTGGCCCGTCGTTGCATCCTCTTGGCATCCTCTGGACTGGTCGTCTCGTTTGAGGAACAGACTGGGGGGGCTAGATTGTTCTTCGTGTAGACACACGCCTTGCCGCCGTTCTTTGTCTTCAGCTCCTCGTAAATCTTGTTCTTCTCTGCCCTCTTCGACTTTTTTTCGGCCTCTGATCGGGGTTGGAGCAGCTCCTTGGGCTGCTGCTTGACCAGCTCCGCCCATGCCTGCTGCTTGCGTTCGCGCAACTTCACGTCGCTCGAGAAAGACATCTTCTGCATCATGGCCTCTGTGTCCTTGCACGCCTGTGCCATCGCGTCACGGAGACTGTACATGCGTTCGCAGTTCAGAACCGGATCGAAGAGCGTCTCCATTTCATGCTGGCGATAGATGGATGACACGAGCTGCGTCCACGCCTTGACATTCTTTTCGTGGGCCCTTCAGTTTGGCTTTTTCACTGCGCTTCTTTGAGACGATGTCGCCGCTACCATTCAATTCCAAATCGGCGGCAGTGAGCCCTCCCACTGTGATATCAGCGCTCCCGTTGTATACCATTCGGCGGCTTCCAACAACCGGCTCCTTCACTGGCATGTCGGCTTTATAACCACAGAGCACATAATATTTTATATGTACTCGATGTAGATGGAGGGCAGGACAGGCGGTCGGTACTGGGTCTTACGAAGACGGCCAGAATACTTGGAATAGTCCCTTTCCGTATGCTTCTCCTTTAATACCGAATGGATCTTCTCTTTCGCCACCTCCTTGTGGTGTGCCAATATATCATGCACTTCTTGTCTATCACTCGGCCCTATCAAATGATCCACCTGCATGTCTTGCTGAAGGGCCCTGTCGCGCAAGATCTGAGTAGTGTACTCCTCCATGCGACCGATGGCCCTCTCTGCCTTCGCCCTGTCTATCTTTAGAATGCCATCCTCGCGAGCTGTCACGACGGCCTGCTGAACGTCATCTGGAGGGAACATGTTGTTGATCATGACAGACACTTCTGTCTTTGTCACGCTGCCGTCCTCCTGGGGCACGTCCACCTCCACTCTGAACCAGGGATCATTTACCCTCCCCGCCTGCCAGTCCGTCCGCGTGTGCTTGTTGGGCTGGGGGACCTTCACTATCTTTCCCTGTTCCAGTTCCCCTTTGTGAACGAATTTGACAACCTTGCCCATCCACCCTTGACAATCTGACGGCCGCGGCGGGCGGCACCTGGTCTTGGGTTGCGGGTCTCGCACTGTGGGGTCTGCGAGGGGGTCCTTTTCCTAATGTCCACTTTGCGTGTCTTGTATTGCTCTTCTTCCTCCATTCTGCCCGGACACACGTGCTCCCTCGGCCCCAACACTACAGGGTGCCCCTTTCGAGGCGGCACCTCGGCGTCATCAGCGGTGTACTTCCCATCCACAAACCTTCCGACGCACTTCATCTTGCGAACGGGGGCGCCTGTGTCCTGCGCCGGCGCCGGCTGTATCTCGCGAGGCACCACGCCCTTCTGTATGCTTCTATACCCAGAGCACAGCATGTAGTTCTTAATGGCGTGAGGCCTGATCAAGGCGTGAAAGGAGTTTATGATGGCCACAGAAAGGTTGAACCGTGTCCGCGTGTGTTGAAATGCCTCCTTGCGAATGTAATGCTTCCCCGTGTTGAAGGCTTGTTCGATGGGGTTGAACTCGGGGCTGTAGGGCGGCGTGAATATCACGGCAGGTCTCCGCCCCTCCTCCTCCATGGCGAGACGGGTGGGGGGCACGAGCACGCCGTCGCCGCCGCCCCTCTTCCGCAACAACTGGGCCAGGGCGAAAGCTCCGAGATCGGGAACACGGCCAGCGAGGGGTCCAGCTTGTTGTTAAGAGCTATGTCGCGGTTCGAAGCCGGGTCGTGGTAGCTCGCCCCGTCCAACAGCACCGTCTTCCCTTTCACAAAACTGTCAGGCAGCGACCTCATGAACGAGCGAAAGAGGGATTTGGACACCGTGACGGGGGCGGCGCCCACGTTAAGTTCGCGCATCTGAGACACGCGCAGGTTGATGGACGATATCTCCTTCGAGCGATCGCCGTCGGTTGTCTTGGGAGGGGGTCTTATCTTTGCACTAGCGCCAGCTGGCAGCAGGTTGTTGATGTGCTCCTCGAATTTGGTGGGGAAGAAATCGCCGTTGAAGAACTTATCCTCCTCGGTTGCGTCATCCGCTGCCTCTTCCTCCTCATCTGCTACTCCTTCCTCCGCAGCCGGCTCGTCCTCTTGGCTGTTCCTCTTCTTTCTGTACATGTACCCCCCACCTCCAGGCACCAGAGACGGCAGCTTTTCGTGGATGCGAGTGAGAAAGGTGTCCTTATCTCCGTTGAACACGTGCACCAGCTTCCAAATGTGAACGGCCATCTCCACGCGGCTCATGTTGGTCTTCTTGGTGTATCGCTGGACGGACAGGTTCATGGACTGAAATAATGCCGTTACCAAATCCATATTTCCCGCCTTTGCACTGTTGCGTGTGTCCGCGTACCACCGGCTGTACAGGGGGCTGGTCGGCTTGTACAACGCCTGGTGCAGTTTCATATACCGGTTTTGATGGCGTTGGAAGAGCGGATGGAAGAGAGATAAGTACATTGTCTCGAATGACGAGTTAGCGAACGTCTTGTACACCAGCGTCATGGTCGCCTGTATCCCGTCCTCAAAGTCCTCCTCGTGGTCGTACCTCCCCCTCGTGTCATCGTACGCCAGTGACAACACGCTCCCCTGTGCCGCGCTCTTTGACCGTTCCAGCATGCCCTTGATCATGATGTCATCCCTGCCCTTGTGCATCCAGCCCGACAGCACCGGGGGGTCTTCGCCATAAGTGCGGTTTGAGATCTTGTAGTTGTGCTGAGAAATGTACGCCTGGCTGACGTAGTCGTAGGCCGCGAGTCGCAACACGAATTCGACCCTCTCCACCTTGTCATCCGTGAACGTGACGTGATCCGCAATCAGTTGGTCTGGCAAAGTCAGCCAATAGTTGTCGCGCATGTACGTGCAGTTAATGGCCTGTTTGATGTCGACGTACACCCCTTGTCCGCTATCATCCTTTGACACCTGGTCCCAGAACTTTGTCGGCAGCTTAGGGCAGTGAGGAAAGCCGGTCTTATCATCGTAGGGAAACTTGTGCACGAACCACTTGTAGAAAAAGGACTGTGGTTGCGCCATCTTGTTGAGGATGGATTTAAGCTTGATCAGCCGTATCTTGTCCTCCGCCCCCTCCTCCTGTCTGCATATATCCCCCACCAACTGCACGACGCCGTCCCACCAAAGACCCTGGCGGAGGGACTCTGCCACCGTCTCCTGACGCTTGTTCAAACTGGGGTTGTGGTTTGCTATCCTCGCAGGGAGTGGAGGGAAGATGCGCAAGAAGAAAGCAGGTAGGGACGGCGTGTTGGGCGCGGGGTCCTCGGGCCACTTCATGGCCGCCCACACGATGGTGCGCGTGTCGCTCTGTTCGCGCCGTCGCAACTGAGGAATGTGGCCCTTCTTGGCCCACGCACGAGACGGAGCCATGTTCATGGTCACACTAAACTCGTCGATGAATACGCAATCTTCTGCAAAGAGCTTGCCCTGAAGCTCCAAAAGGTCCTTTGACTTTTCCTTGACGTATCGTAAGTCCTTTTCTATGTAGTCGTACGCTATCGTTTTGTACGTCAAATCGTGTTCCTTGCGAGCTCGTTGGACATCCGCAGGCAGCAGAGTGGCGCCGTTCAAGAGGCCGTGGGCTTCGACAAACATTGCACGAGTCTCTTCCGGCACTCGTTTGAGAATGGGGTCGTTTGCATTGGAGCACGTGTTTATGAAGTAAACCAAGTCGTCGGCGGACATGTATGACACTGCAGAAGTCTGGAGCTCGGAGATGAGTTTTGAAAGCCTTTGCCACCCTCGATCTCCAAAACGCGTTATGTGAGTGGGTACTGCTTCTACGATTCTTGCCTTGTTAACAAGTCTGCCATTGTCCAATACTTTATCCCACGCCTTGCGCACCAAGGGGCGGAGGGCAGATCTCTTGAGATCGTCCTCTCTGCTGTAATCCAGCCCCAGCGCCTGGTCGTGCTTCCATAATGCATGATAACGAATTGCTGTCTTCTTGTCGATGCCGTAATGTTCGGCGATGGATTGAATGGTTGTTTCGCCGCGGTTGCTTATATCGAGAGCCACCCGCTCTCTGAAATGCAAGCTGTGGGCCTTCCCCGAAGTTATGGCGTGCTGCGTGTCCATTCATACAGTCATGTTTGGAAATTTTTGCATTAATATGAACGCCGTTGCAAGTCGTCATTCACCGGCATGTTTGTCATGCGAGTGGTGTCGGCGACACTCCACGGCTCCACTACACTCTTAAAAGTATCCCGCGCGGCAGACGGTCCCGACCTGTGCAGGGACCCGGGAGGGACACCCGGTCTGTAATTGGCCACGTTATCCTTGTTGGATGACTCGCGCTTCCGCCTACCGGCCACCAGTCTCTTGTCCACCATGTGGGCCAGTGTCGCCACGATGGAGATCAAGAACCCGGTAAAAGCCCCTTTGAACGAGTTTGTGAGGACGCCGCCAAGGACGGCGCAGTATATTCCAAACCTCCTAGCGGCCAGAAACCTCTCCCTAGAAGGCATCCAGTTGTGAGGGTAAGAACGCCACGAATTCCGCCATGGTTCTTGCAGGAAGTTGCCTTTATTAATAATCAGGAAACACAGACGTAAGTCACGTCACTTCCAAGACTGCACGCAGCACAGACGACAGGGTCGCAGTGCCAAGAGAACGTGCACGCAAGAACTAGCGTCCCGGTGTGACCAAGTCACTCATATAGCTTACTAGGGACGCGTCCAAGTATTCAGCTGCACTGTCACAGCTGAACTGTCAATCAATTGATTACACAGACTCTGGCACGCCTTTGGCGCGCAGATCTATCAATTGTCCATACGGCTAGTCCTGTGGACCTATCCGTACACTAGTCAGCATCAATTGTCTCATAGGTCCTGGCGCGCTACAGTGCGCCTACCTATCAATTGACCATCAAGTCCTGTACAAGTCCTGTCAACGTCCTGCGGACTATCAAAGTGACACTTGTACATCCTGTGTCCGTACGCGCCCACAGTGGCGCGCCGGGTACTGTCGGCACAGCCTAGGAAACGTCATAACTTTTACGTTCCTTAACCAAATGAGGCGTTCAAGGTGCCGTTGGAAAGAGCGTAACAATCTCTATCCATCTAACGTAAATCCTTTACGTTAACTCCAATCCCTTCTTTTCTTTAGGGATCACATCCCCTGCCAGGGACCCTTGAAGTAGCTTGAAATGTCCTTCACTCCAGCTTGAAGCTTGAACAGATGTCTTTAATGGCCATTGCCATTCCCCCAGCCCTTTCTTTTAAGGAACTGGAAAAGAAACAGATCTGCCACAGGGAAAACCATTTCATGAGAAATGGAGAAAACCTATGGAAGTGGCATTACAGAGTACCACCAGATATTAGAAGCACACAAAATTAAATACATACAGGTTAATTCTATGAGGTCTTCTCCAGGAATTAATCCCATCACCTCGGTAGAGCCTCCAGTACAATGACCTTCTGGCGGTGAGTTACATTAATCCCAGATACTAATCCCATAAAACCCAGTACATATTCAATATAAGTACAATAAATCCATGACAATTAAAATACCACTTGACAAAGTAAGGCGTATTACAATAGTTTGCCTGTCATTCTCTCAACAGGGGTCTATTGGCGCCCGTCTTACGGCGCCCGTCTACTTGCCAGATGGTAAACTGCCACAGCAAACAAATGACAAAATGAAACACATAGGCAACAATTAAATCCTGCCCTGGGGAACTAGGGAAGTCTGAACAGGCAAACACCTGAACAGGCCAGCTTGTAGAAACATAATACCAGGGAATCGAACCCCGCCCTATAAACCCCAGAATAAAGGTTCCCAGACCATTGTGAGAGGTATGTACAAATATACATTTCTTTTAAAATAGAATACATGGTCTGTAATGGACCTGTCAACCTTGTGTAGTCAACAGCATGAACCCCAGCCAAAACCTGGCTGTATCCTGATTAAAATCAGAGTGAGTGTACCATGGTCCATGAGCCTTAGTACAGACTAAAATACAGGTATTATGCCAGTCACAATGCTGACACTACCACACAATCTGCTCTCCAATGCCCTATAACCATGCACCAGCTTAGACAGCTTGCTGAGATGGGTCCATCAGAGACTGAAGAACCTTGTATTGCACTGCTGCCTTCTGCACTAGCTTGGTCAAAGCATCAGCAGGATTGTCAACCCCAGGGATATGCTCAATATTGGCCAAGGAGGACAACTCCTTAAGAAGGAGATAATCCAAGTCCCTACTTCTGGCCATCTGCCTGTGCACAAACTGCACCATCCCCATGGAGTCTGTTTTTAGAAGAGTGGTAACCTGAAGTGGCCAAGGAGTGTTAGAAGTCATCTGATGAAGCAACTCCTTCAGATAAAGGCTTGTGTGAATGCCTTCACAAATAGCCCTGCATTCTGCCACATCACTGCTGACAGCCACCCGTTTGTGCAGGCGACTAAACCAGCTCACCAAACTCCCCAGGCCTTCCTGTCTGAGCACAAAGAGCCCTGCAGCCCTGCCCCTGACCTTGGAGACCTGCCTGCTGTCCATTGAGCTATCCACATACAGCTCCATGCAAATGGGTTGTGATAAATCCACTGCAGACAACAGAATGCCAGATGAAGCCCTGACCTGATCAGCCACCTTGGCAGACCCTAGCTCCACCAGCATGTCATCAGGCAACCTGGCTATGACCATAAGGTCTGGCCTGGAAATGCCTGCCACCCAAGCAACCATGCCCCTCACCATGGGACACAGTGCCTGTGTGATGGTTGGAGGAAGCTTGCTAATGAGGGTCTCTTGATAGTCATTGCCCCCCACCAGCAGCATACGCCACTCCCCTCCCTTCTTCACCAGTGTGGCCTCCATGCCCACAAACAGCAGAGGCTCATTCTCCACCTGCCATTGCTCCCTACCCAGAGGAAACTTGGACTTAATGATGGAGATCAGCTCCTTAAGCCACGACGTGGGAGCTATCAGATGTAGGTCATCCCCGTGCAGCGAAGCATACACTGGCAGGCCTTCCCATTGCCCCAGAAACAGACAGGGGTCTACAGGAGAGACCTTCAAGTTGCAATGCTCCTTCAGGAAACGGTTGAGAGTCTCCCTCCAGATTATTGGACTTGACCTCAGGCCCTCCAGGCCCTTGAGGATTTTAAGGAACTCCGTGTGGATGTCCCTTTTCCATACAGCAGGCACCCTAACATAGAAAGGCGTCTTGCCCTCCCACTTTTCCTGTGCCACATCTGCATCACCCTCCAGAAATGCCCTCTTGAAGTCTATCACCACTGAGCCATAGTCCAAGCCCTTGTTGAGAAGGCCTAGAAAGACACACAGCAGCAGCCTCCAAGTATCATGCAGCATGCCAGGGGTATACAACTCCTCAGCAGTGCACTCACCAGTACCCTTGAACTCATTCAGCACTGGCCTGACATGTGGTACCTTGACCCCGTCCACCTCCTTCATCTTGATGACAAACTTGAGCTTGAGTAGACGTCGTGCAGGAGGCAGGTCATTGACAGGTTCCACGCATTTCTTGGAGATCCAGTCCTCCCCAGATTTAATCAGACCCAGTGTGACCTGGGGACACATAATGGGAGAGGACATGAGCTTCACCAGGCCTTGGTAGTTGATAGGGCTGTGTCCAGCAAGTGAGTGAGGACCAATGCCCAAACTGCTTGGATGACTAGCAGCTGGCAGTATGAGGTCATCAACCAAGGGCTCCTGCCCCTGGCACACTTGCACACGCTTAACCGTCCTGGTTACTGCACGTGATAGGTGAGTGGTCCTGAAATTAATCAGTGGGACCTGACCAGCCCCTTCCTTAGTCAGGAGAGAGGACGTGATCACTACCCCATCCTGGCATAGGAAATTCTGCCCCAGAAGAGCAGGTCCTTGATAGCCCTCCAAGACACAAAAAGCAGTGTCCTGTCCAAGGATAGGAATGAATACCTCACCCAGTACCTTCACGTGTACCCCGCCACTGAAGTCAGACACAAACTGATAGCTGGGTTCAGACATGCTGTACCCTGCTGCAGCCCTGGTCCCAATAATGGAGACCTGAGAATTAGTGTCTACCTCTAAGGCAGTGTCCAGCCCCAGATTGCCATGCCACCTGAGCTTGGCTACCTTGGGCTGCTTCTTGGCCCTTTGTAGAGCCCCAATCAATCCAGCCAAACTTGTCCCCCTGGGCTTGGTTAGTGCCTTGGGCTTGACAGTTGACTCCCCAGCTGTTGACCTTGCAGCCTGTTCAACAAGTACCTCTGCAACCTGGCCAGGGCTGACAGATTCCCCTGCAACAGATGTGGTCGTTGCGTCAGTGATGTCACCTGGGACCTGAAAATCCTGCAGATCCTGTGAGCCTTGTGCCTGACTGCCCTCATTCATCAGGTTAGGCTTGACATATGACCAACTCAGCCGGTGTACATGCTTTGGTTCGTCCTCCATGCTGACCAAGCATGCGTGGCTAGCTTCATCAACCTGGGTAACCACCCCAGGACTCCAGCTACCACGTTTGCCATAAAGGCTAGGTTCCTTCCAAGCTAGGACCTTCTGACCCACTTGTGGCTCCAGCATCTTCCAACCCCGGTCCTTCTCCCTCAGCTTGGCAAAGGTGACATGTGCAGCATGTTTCCAGCCCTCCAGCACATGTGGTGGGCACAGGCCATGATATAGACCCATTGGGCTGACAGCAACTCCATCATAGTAGAAGTTAACCCTGCTGTTCAGCTGCTGCTCCACGTTCCTCAGCCATGCACTCCTGACAAGTGCAGGTGCAGACAAGGGTACCCAGTCTTCAGAGATGATCAATTTCTTGACCTCCTGGATTGCCCTCTCGATAGCACCCTGCTGCCCATGAGCCTCCCTAGGTGTAACCAGCAACTCAGGAAGGGTAGGATCACCCTTGAGATGCTGAAACTGCATGTCCACCTGGATCCTTGTGGTAGGAAACTTGGCTCTTACATTCTGCAGGGCAGCCAGCAAGTACCTGTTCTTCATAGAAGGTAAATGCTCCAGCACCTTGTATTTCGTGTACCTGTCCACGCACACCAACAGTTGCATGCCCCTGATGTGTTGGATATCACACTGCAGATCACCAATGCTCTGAGGTAGAGCTTTGGCATGTGATTTCCTGGGCTTGTTGGAGGACAACTGGCACTTACACCGTGAGGCAGCTTGCTGACACGCCTTAAGAAGGGGTGCCCTGCCCATACGGAAGGCAAAGTTGTTTGACAGAGAAGTGGCATGCCCAAACATGTTGTGGATTCGGGCACCCAACTCCTGGTACACAGAGGAAGCAGTCCCTGGCACAGTCAGGACTGTGCTGTCAGGTTGTCCAGCATCACCATGCTGACTTCCATCCTGTTCTGACTCAGAGCCTGAGTCACCCTGCTCATGCCCAACACCTGGACCGCCAGCAGGGACCACATGCATACCACCAGAGGCCTTCACACCCCTCTGTGGTTGTACATTGGTTTCTCTCAAAATGAGAGGTCCACCCTCGTGCCCAGCACGAGGATGCATAGGGTCAGACATACTTACAGCTGCATCAGCTGTCAAGGACGTCTTCATAGGAACCTGTACCTCTCCAGGTGACCTGGGGCCACACTGAACCTGGAGATCACCCTCTTGTTGCCCAGATATAAAATCTGCATTGGAGCACCTGGCCTCCCCCTTGGGTGAATTAAGGTGTGTAGGGGTTGCCTCAGACAGTCACTGCTCCTTGTTGTCTTCTTGCTGACTGCCCTTTGAAGGCTGGCCTGCCTGGGACTTGTTGTTGTTCTTCTTGTTGTTGTTGTTATTCTTGTTGCTGCCCTGGCCCTGGGACTTCTTGAAGCTGGGACACTCCTTCTTGATGTGCCCCCACCCCTTGCACAGGTAGCATTGTATCTTGGACTTGCCCTGGCCACTGCCCCCATTGTCAGACGCGTTGCCCTGCTTGGGCTGACCACCCACCCGCCTGAACACCGACTTGGAGTGTGACCTCCTGTCAGAATCAGGTGAATGATCTCCCTTGCGCTTGTGATGGTTGCCCCTACGCCCTCCTTGGCTTCGGTCAGCCTCAGACGTCTTGGAGCCACCCTGGGTACGCCCGCCTGCCTGGGTAGCCTTCACTGCTGGCACTCCACCCTCAAACAGCTCCTCTGCCTCGAGAGCTTGTTTAATGATGACCTTGTAGGCCTTCAGGGTAGAGTGTGGGGCACACATGACTTTTAAGGAGCCACGTGTCGCCTTATCCAGCCCAGAAACCTTGAGCCAGTTGGTTAGGGCTATGTTATCAGCGACATTAAAGCCGTGAGCCCTGCCCTCCTCAACCATCTTACAATAGTTGAGAAAGTTCTGGATCAGGTCCCCCTTGACCTCCCACCCTTGATACTTGTCCTGCCAATGGATGCCGACCTTCTTTCGTTGGTCCTCCAGCAGCTCCTTCAGCTCAGCCACGTACAGTGCCCAGGCCTTATTGGCCTTTTTGCACTCCCTGGTTAGGTCCTTAATCTGGTCAGTACACTTGCCAAAAGTGCTACTGCCTATCCAGATTTGATAGTAATTTGTACCACCGTACAAGCTAGGGAACCCTTCCAATCCCTCCACAAACTCTTCAGCCTGCTTAGGCTTGGAGTCTGAGGTTACAGGCTGCAACTGATTGACAATTAAAAGACCCTGTGTGGTAAGATCAAAGCCATGAATAGCTTGTGCATTATTATTATTGTGAGGAAGGTTGGTAATCTCTCCGGTAAGCCCCACGTCATCTACGTGAGCGGTTCCACTACCAGCACCCCCATTATTATTCCCACTGGCTGGACCCTTGCTACGGCGTCCCTCAGCCATCCTGCACTACCAGCTATTCAAAGAACACCTTAACAAAGCAGCAGAAAATATGTACAAAATTTTTGTGTCGCCTCTGCCGCCTGCGCCGGTGTCGCTGCCGCCCCGCGAATTGCCGCCGAAATTCGACAAAAAAATGTCGACAAGTACTGCAGAAGAAAATTAGGCCGACTAGTAGTCAAGGCCCCTGAAGTCGCAGTACGTGTATACGAACTCACGATCCTCCATATCCAGCTCCGGACCTGCACCGGTATGAATTAAAACCGGCGTGCTCCCCGCCGCGTAAGTTGCGACGCGCCGACGCGCGACGAGGCGCAGAGGATGTGTAAAGATCGTCAATAATTCCCACCCCGCGGGAATCCACTCTCGCACAGAGGCGAGAAATGCCACCAGGTTAATTAAAACCTGGCGCTCGCGACTGCGTACGCCGCGAGTGAGCAGCGATAACAGCGCGAGATCCTGAAACAAATTTGTTGACACCGCCGGCGCGCCCCCCGTGCGAAGCGATGCCCAGTTTTGCAGGTTTCTCTGGTAACCGGTGAGTGAAGAGAGGACGTTGTCCAACTCCTCAATGGCAGTCGTGACTTCGGTCACCGACCGCAAACCTCCCCGCACCTGGACCGTAAATGTCGATAAAATGTTTCGAATCTGGTCCAACATGCGGATTGCCGGCACCAGTGCTGGCAAATCGGGGTCCTCGGGGTTATCCCCGAGCAATGCGTGAGCTGCACGCTGCTGACGATGAAGCTCGTCGAGCGAAACTGTAACTTCGTCGAGCAATTGTTGCCACGACGGCACAGTTGGTCTTGACGAAGAACCAGCCGGCGGAGCGGCTATTTCCTCATCGTCCGGAATCCGAAATTCTTCCGAATTTGGCATCTTTTTGACAGAGCGTGTAATACGAGTTGTGAGGGTAAGAATGCCACGAATTCCGCCATGGTTCTTGCAGGAAGTTGCCTTTATTAATAATCAGGAAACACAGACGTAAGTCACGTCACTTCCAAGACTGCACGCAGCACAGACGACAGGGTCGCAGTGCCAAGAGAACGTGCACGCAAGAACTAGCGTCCCGGTGTGACCAAGTCACTCATATAGCTTACTAGGGACGCGTCCAAGTATTCAGCTGCACTGTCACAGCTGAACTGTCAATCAATTGATTACACAGACTCTGGCACGCCTTTGGCGCGCAGATCTATCAATTGTCCATACGGCTAGTCCTGTGGACCTATCCGTACACTAGTCAGCATCAATTGTCTCATAGGTCCTGGCGCGCTACAGTGCGCCTACCTATCAATTGACCATCAAGTCCTGTACAAGTCCTGTCAACGTCCTGCGGACTATCAAAGTGACACTTGTACATCCTGTGTCCGTACGCGCCCACAGTGGCGCGCCGGGTACTGTCGGCACAGCCTAGGAAACGTCATAACTTTTACGTTCCTTAACCAAATGAGGCGTTCAAGGTGCCGTTGGAAAGAGCGTAACAATCTCTATCCATCTAACGTAAATCCTTTACGTTAACTCATCCCTCGCGCCAAAGGCCAGAAGGACAGGTAATCATCCGACAAACCCTCAAAATAGGTATCAAGAAAACCCATCAGCGCTTCTATAGTAAGCTACATTAATTTTCAAGTAGTTTGAGTCCCTCTTCGCCCATCTGCCCCATCATCTGCTGTATGAGGCCCAGACAGGCCGCGTCCGGGTCCTGTTGTCCCTCCACGACACTGTTTGCAAACGATTGTGCCATCGCCTCCGCCTGCTTCATGAGCTCGGGAGGGATCTCCTGGATGCCGATCCCGATGATGGCCAGGGTCTGCAAGTACTGCCAGATGGCCTCCTGGGTTGCACTGGGCGAGTTTTGCCACTTGTTTTGGAAATGGACGTCCCGCAAGTAGGGCACGTCGCTGAATGCCGCGAACACGGAATCGTCCTTTGACATGATGGCCTGCATGTGAGGTCCGATGGCCTCCATGTACTTTTGCAGGGGCAGTCGTGCGTTCGACTTGCAGGCCAGCTCAAACGCCGTCAGAATGCCGGGGATGGTCCTCTCGTCGGGGTAAGCCATCGCCAGTTCGCTCAGGAAAGATTGCATCATGCTGTTGAAAGCCTGCACTGCCGACATCGCTCTCTGCCCTATATATACAGTACCACGCAAATTATTGGCCAGGCGTAGACGAAAAAAAAATCTGGCAACACTGTATACAACGCGACATGTCTGCCAAGCACGATATCGTCAAGTACATCATGATCATGACTGCCATGTCTATCTCGTCGTCTTACACGAACGGGACAGGGTACGTGAGGCCGCTGACGGAAAAGAGGTTCTGGATGCAGATTGCTACCGTCTCCGCGGGGCTCCTCGTATTCTGGACTTTCGTCCAGCCGCGCATCGGTCAGTAAACACAGCGCTTAAAAAACACAAAAATTCCCAGTGTCCAGTATAGCACGATGGACGTCAAGGTCCGCATCAACGGGACCATGCACAAGTGGTCCTTCCCCTCCTCCATGATCACCACCGCCCAGTCCATGACCGGCGAGAGCGCGGAGGAGTGCAAGACCATCCTCAAGTCGGTCATCGTGCGATTGGCCGGGATACTGGACTCCGGCACCATGGAGGGGACGGTGAGTGACGTGGAGGTGGTGTGCTTGATGCACATCAGGAACCAAAAAGGGCTTCCTGACGTCATCAAGGAGGGCATCTCCATGATCCTGGACGGCTGGAAGACAGCCGAGGAGAGCATCAACGAGCAAGGGCGAAAGGGGTTGCGGATGCTGGAACGGATCCTCCCTGTGCTCATGACGTGCGAGAACAGGGAGGCGTTTGACAAGTTCTTCTCGTCCACTCTGTACCCCTGCATGGAGGACGGGGAGATGAAAGCCATCGTAAAGTTCCTCAGGGTGATGTCCAACTGGACCAACTCGGTGGAGCTGCCTGTCAAGAAAGACAGCCACTACATCGAGAAGTACCTGGACCGGGTGTACGCAAACATGGTCAACCCCGTCCTGGCAGTAAAGAAGCGTACCGCCGTGTCGAAAAGGCTAGACGCCGCTGCGGACACCATCGAGGAGTACATAGACGCTTGATCGAACACGGCGCGCTTTCGCCCGCCCTATTCTCGGGGCTATCTATCAGAACCCATTCGATGAGTGGAGGCGCACCGCTTGGAAAGGCATTTTCCTTTTCACCCGTTGCGGACGAAGACAGCGTGCAACAGAATCAGATGCAAGGGGGCTCAGAGATCCGCCCCGCCGCCGAGACAGAGAGGGAGCCAATCAACGTGCCCTCTCAATCGTTCCCCCCGCCCCCGGGTGCGATGGCGCGGAGGCCGGCGCAACCTGACCAGGCGCAAAGGATGGCCAGACAGCAGGTCATGTTCGAGATGAAGATGCGCGAGATCGCCAAGGAGGAGTCGCGCAATAGCGGAATGCTATTCTTAGCCGCCGGTGTTGTTATCGCCGGCGCTCTTGCGTACACCTACATTTATAAGAACCCCCGGTGGTGCTTCCCGAGTGATAATCATGCCCGTCTAATTGCAATAAAGTTTTTTTCTATACCAATATCATACTGCAACACAATGAGCGTGGCCCTTTCCACCCTAGGAACTGGCAGATTCAAGCAAGTGTACACCGAGCAGGTAAGCTCAGACGTTCAGCCAACCAGTTCATTTGCCATCCTGTCCAACACAAAGATCGACCTAGTTCCCAACGTCCTCAATGGAAACGCCGTCGACGCCACTGTTTTGCCGACGACCGACCTGGCCACCAACGAGGTCGTCGTGCACGGTAACCTCCGTGTTATGGGTGCTATCGACGGGGCACTCAGCAGCAGCAGTGCCCCCACGGTGGACTACACCAAGAACATGTCGACCACTGAGGCCGCCAACACACTCGTCGCTTCATTCAGTAACCACCTCGTTCTCCAGGCAGCATCCACCGCGAATGAGGTGATCGTGCAGGACTCAAAGTTTGTGGCCCATCGCCCGACGACCGCACTCACCACCACCACTGTCCCAGCCCCTGACATTCTAGCCGTCCGCGCCGAGAGGGCGGGGGCTGCCGATACCCAGGAGTTTACCCTGGGTCTCGCGTACGGCGACACGGGCTCCACCTTCTTGTCCACGGATGGCAACTCCACCAGCAAGACCGCGTGGCGCGGTCTCATCGATTCGGGGGCAAACGATATGGAGATCAAGTCTGACTCCCAGATGCGCGTGTCCGCCGATCGTCTCGCCACCGGTGAGGTGCGACTGGGAGCTGGGTCTGGCATCACCCTGGCACCGAGCATCGCCACACCGGGTGCCGACCCCGCCACTAAGATCGTCGTGCAGTCCGCCACCGTCGAGAACGCGGGCGTCACGGCCACCTCCGACACCCGCGGCAACCACGCCTACTCCATCGACGCCACTACCATCGCGGCAAAGAGGGGCGTAGGCAACTCCACGACTGGCGGCAACCTCTGGATCACTGGTGATACAGTGTAGCGGGCAGCAGCGTCGCCGTTGAGCAGGTCAAGTTTGTTGACTCGCGAGTGTCCACCACCAACCCCACCCTCGCACTGACGGCCGCGACGACCGTGGCGGTCGAGAAGGACCTCGTGCTCACCGCCACCGACGGTGACGGCGGAAAGATTTCTACCACGAGCGGAGACATCTACCTTAACCCGCGAGCGGGACTCTCAAGGTCACGGCAATATGCAGGTGGACGGCACGCTGACCACCGTCAACACCACGGTGCAGAATGCCCTCGTGACCGAAAAGACCCTGCGACTCGCAGGCACCAAGAACTCAGTTGCCGCGTCGTGGGGCTTCGACGGAGACTCGCCTTGAGCTCGACCAGCGTGCCAATGGCGACGACGAATGCCGCTGTGACGGGGGGCAAGCTGCAACTGACGCAGGGGTAGTGGCGTCCGGAACGGCCAGCTACGTGTCCCCATTCCCCAAGAGTCTCGATTCGTTCGAGGTCACAAGCTATCGCTTTTAGTGGCGCGCAAGGGGCATCGTCCACTAAGAAAGCTGTTCGCGTACGGCCCCTTGAATTGTCAAGTTGAATGTCCCGGCCTCTGGCACGTACGG
>RPFO01000811.1:0-25008 GCA_009746045.1 Mesostigma viride
GGATGACGGGATCGAACATGATCACTTATGGCAAAGTGCACACACACTTCTGTAGGAGGGTTAAGAGCTATGGATGGAGCTATCTGGCTGACGTAAACGTGGGACGGCAGGTATTGCGGTGCAGCGGCGATTAAAAAGGAGTCAGGTACTGTTGAACCGTCCTTGGTCACCTTTAGAGTAATTTCAGACAAGCCCTGAATCAGACCAATAGTCCGCCTGGTCTTATTAGCCGTCGCCAAGATGGTGTTCACTAGATAAATTGAGATATTTACCGGCATGGTATGCTCCTGCTGGCCATCTACAGAGAGAGGATAGGATGGCAAGATGAACGTGAGAACCTGTGGCTGGTTGACCTAAGCATGTCACGACCGCTGTCTAGCAGGGTTTGGTACATCGAAGACAAGTTGACAATGAAGTTGCCATTTGTCTGCGTTTGAACGTGAAAATCCCCAAAGACCTGACCATCCACTTTGTGTAAGCGACCGTGAACGTGGACTCTGGCGTCGCTTGGTCGTACGGATGCTCACGACCAGATTGCAAATCTCTGATCCGACAACATCTCTAACCTCGACTGGGGTAAACACGGCATGATAGGGGTCTTTCACTAGATCCAGCGATTTCGTTGACACGCCATTGTTGTAAGTGTTCATTACAGCCCTTGTAATTATAGGAAGTCGAGGGGTAGTGGTCAATGATGGTGTAAATGTGATAGCGAAATCCGTGGGCGTGCTGACCACTTGATTATCAATGATGAATGAATTTGCCGGGATTGTGAATGTCAACACCGCATCCTCTGTAAACTGCAGCATGTCATAACCAAATATGGGGGCGGTGCGCACGGCATTGTACACGTAGCCAAGAGTTAAATGAAAACCATTGGATATTGTAAGTGTCACGGTTCCAAACTCTCGGTCGTTGATACTGTATGGCACACTGACCCATCCGTTTACCAATTTCGGGGTCCACACATCCATGACCAATATGCAGAACATGCTTCCTGAGATGGAGGAGACCGGGATTGTCTTGACAACGCTGATGTCCGGCATTGCCATCACCGGGATGATTTGCAGCATTTCTTTAGCGGTTGAAAGTACGTCTAGGTGCAGACCCCTTACTCCTGGTAGTTGTGTGATTTGCACCATGCTTCTGTAATGTCAATAGTATATGATAAGAAAGTTTATTTATGTCCACGTGGCATCCGTCTAAACGGTGTACTTTTCAAAATACTGCTCTGTGCAGACCATCATGTCGAGGCCTTGCACGTGAAATTCAATCAAGTCCAGTTGTTCCTCCGCGATATCTTTCCCGTCCCTGTCAAAAACCACAATGACTTTTGTAAGACCCGGGAAGTGGTGTCCGTACACCAGCAACTGGCCCACTGCGTCGGTCCATCGCGTGAATTCTTTCACTTCTAGTAACATTTTGCACTTGTAGCTGACAATGTCCGCTCTCATGCTGGTGTCTCCCACTTTCACTTCGACCTGCCCTCCCACGCGCAGGGCGACGTTGTCTCGCACATCAACCTCTGAGCGCTGCGCCGACTGCCTCCCGGCGTCCTGGAACATTCTTGTTGCGAGGGTCTTCATGCACCCCTTTGGACACGCCGGGGTGTTGTAAAATATGTCCGCCCAGTCCATGGCGGCGACGGCAAACACGGGACTTATCCAAGCTGCCACGTGCCAGATGAGCGACGTGTGCATCCACGTCCCCTGCATGGACGGCGTGCCCCTTGCACTCGCTCCATCAGCTTGTCCATCCCCAGATGGATCTTCATTGCGTCCAGTAAGTCCTCAAACGCCTTTGTCCTTGTGAATGTCTTTATCTTCTTCTTGCCCAAGGACAGCACGTCACAAAAGTCTTGTCCATTCACGTATCGTGTTTCTTTTGCTACTCTCACTTTGCCAGTAAGAGGGGAGTTTTCCATCTCAAAATAGTGGTACTTTTCGTCCTCGTGGACGACACGAAAAAGAGGCAAGGTGGCTCTCACTGGACGAACGTCCATTTTTTTTCGCGTACCGGCTAGCTGGCTATGTGTTGCTTAGGATGCGTACCGCTTTCCTCCCATCCCGTTCTGGATCTTGATGACGTTGAAGTTCTTGGCGTATACGTGGATGCAGCCCGGTTTCAGTGGGCCCGTCCTCTTCAGCACTAGCTTGACGTCATCCAGCCTGGACAGATTGATAGATCCTGTTGGCTTCCACGAGTCCGGCTGCAGACCGAACGGAATGATATAGATGCGATTGTCCCACGCGTGGTTGTGGAAGTGTGATGGCAACAACGAGGAGAAGTAAACAGGGTCGCGCCCATCGCCATACACGTTCTGCGAGTTCAACACCAGGTTGGCGGTGCTGAACAGATGGTTGTCTCCGAACGTCGATTCAGGGTTCGCGAACGACCAGTATCCGTCATAGTGGGTCTTTGCGCTGCTGTCATCGCCCCACCACTCGTCAGCGCGGTAGAAGAAGATGAGCTCCTTGGTTGGGTGGTTGAACTTGAGGTCGATGGACACCTGGTCCGAGCCCGCGGTGACAAAGTGCTGGTGGTGCTGGTACTCTGTCACGATGTACTCGTGGGTGTTGACGGCAAATTGCCTGCGCTCGAAGTCGTCCAGGTAGATGTACCTGCACATGAGGCGGACGGAGAGGGAGGGGGCGTCAGCCACCCACGCACTTCTCTCGCTGGCGGTTGCGGTATATTTCGGTGTGCCGAGGTTGTACTTCTCCGCATTGGGCACGAGTGTGTGGGGGATCGTGAAAGTGATGCTTGGCACGTTAGCCAGCTTGAACGAGATCGTTTTGGTAGTATCATCAATCGTCAGATCATCTTTTAGCAGTTTGTCCGTGTATAGCGCGTTCTCGATGACGTAGTTGACGGCAGACAGGTCCTTCTGATCAATAACGTATTGCGACATCTCGTTTCCGTAGATGCCGCGAAGGTACAGTGATCGAATGAGCGATCGCAGCCCGGGCATGTCCGTGTTTTGGAAAATCGCATTCCACGTTGTGCTTGGATTGGGCGTGGTCAGACTGTAATGATTGAAGATCTTGTCAGCGGGACTGAGCTTCACCTTCACCCGCACCTCGTGGTACTGCAGGGCGATCATGGGGAGCGCGAGGCCGGGGTCGCGCGTGAAGCTGAACTCGAGAGGCAGGTACAGAAACTGCTTGTGGGAGTTGGTAGTTGGATGGAGACTAGGGACGACGAACAACTGCGAAAGCTGAGAGCGAATGATGATTGTATTACAATAATACAATGAGAGAGCGATGAAAGCTGAGGGCTCAGAATGGAACTGGGCAGACTCGGGTGCTGTGGCACTCCCCAGTGCTACGCCTATATGCCTATGGCGGTGCTACCTGCAGCACACGACCAGTGGACAAGTGTACACTGCAATGCCATGCGACCACGTCACTAGCATCCAGCTAAGACTCGGCCCGTCAGGCCCGGCTACACCGGACCTGGCGGGTCGAGCTAGCACCTAGGAACAGTCTGGCACTAACCGCACATCGGTCCACATGACACCTCAGTACCGTACACCCTGCCGTACTGTACTGAGGTGTCCCGCTCAGCCGCGGTAGGCAATACGCGGCGCGCAGGCCGGAAATCCGTGTGTCAGCCTAAGCATCTCATCTAACTCCCATTATGTTTTCCTTTCAGGTTGAAGGCTAGCGACTTCAAGCCTGACCCTGCCCAGCTAGGAGACTGACTCCAAGCTGACTGAGGTGCTGAGCAACTGACACCCATACTGCAACATCTGGACTGAAAAAGATGGGCCCCAGAACTCGTGCAATACTTGTGATGGCATCACGTTTAGCTCAACATGCCCGGGGAGTTCCTCCTCCTCGCGAGCTCACAAGGGAGATAGCTATGCCTGTCTGCCTATCCAGGGAGTGCACCACCAGCCAAGAGAGCCTTGTAAAAAAATGCCAAGGTAACCGTTTAAGAGGTTCCATGTTGTTCCATCATCATCGCCCACTCAGAGAGAAAATACCCAGCCAGGCTGGGTCAACTGAGCTCAGGTTACCTGCAACCTGAGGAGTGACAGTGGACAGGTTTATTGCACCCTGCACTGTCCATGTTGTACCTGCACAACATGTGAGGACCAGCCACCCCTGCCCTGCACAGAGGGGGCTGAAGTCCGAGTGACAGGTGACAGGACTATGACATCCTGGACCTGGCCACATTGCACCTGCACAACGTGGGAGACCAGCCACCCCTGCCCTGCACATGGGTGACTGAAGTCCTGGTGACAGGTGACAGGAATATTTCATCCTGCACCTGTGCTGAGCACGTTGTACTAGACAACATGACAGCACCCATGCCTTACTGCCACTGAACAGTAAGGCCAGGTGGCCCAGGATATCCACAGTGAACTGGGGTCCTGGGTAACCACCTGTCAAGGGAGCTTTGACCCTCCACTTGAATGGGGGCACCTGAGCCACTGAGCTCAAGGCCATTCCACCAAGGCATACGCCCTAGGGAATAAAGGTGTGAGATACATCCCATGCCCACCTATGAAGGTGTGCATAACGAAATTCCATGGTGTTGAGAAAATCAAAACAGATTTTATTGGGCATAGGGCACGCAGATGTATGAAAACAGACTCCAACCAACCCCCCTTGCTGGAAGCCACAACCTACCCCTTGGACCTGCCCAAGGGGTACTGGGTGACCTAGGCGGCCCTGGTGAACAGGACCCTGCTAGGCGTCCCCCCTATGGGGCAGGGTTGCCTGCTTGCCATAGGGGTTCATCAAGTGGTACAACAGCTGATATTGTTCAGCTGCCTGCTGAGGCACTTTAGTGAGTGCATCAGCAGCGTTGTGTTTGTCCTCCACGTGACGGGTGGACTCCCAGTAGGTGGACTCCTGTTTCAGGACCACCCAGTCAAGATCAGTGTGGACAGCATAGGGGTTAGCAAGGAAACTGAGGACTGACTGACTGTCAGTGAGCAAGTGTGCCACCACCCCAGCATTGCTGCCTGCTTGCATCTGCAACCAAACCAGCACATGATTCAAGTACCTGGCATGAAGCACTGCTGACACCACTGCCCTGCACTCAGCAGCATTGCTGCTGACAGCCTTGCGTCTATGCAACCGGCTGTACCATGAAATGAGAGACAAGGGTGCATCATCATTCTGCACAAAATACAAGCCTGACTCCCTTGCCTGCATCTTGGTAATCTGCCTGGACTCCATGGAACTATCCATCATAGCTTGGATGTGAATGGTTTTGTGGAGATCCAAGGAGTGCAAGATAAGGGGAGGGCCCTCCTGGAGAGTTTTGGTGATGGCTTTGTGACCTACTTGCATCAAGACATCATCATCAACTCTGCTAACCACAGCCAGGTGAGGTGCACACGTTGAGCACAACCACCCCAGCTTGCCTCTAATGGTAGGACAGGCTCCAGGTTTGATTTTTGTTTGCAAAACCTCCAAGCAGCTGTGCATGTAATCATTGGGAGAGTAGAGTGCACACACCCACTGGTTTTGATGCTGCTGGAGTTGTAACATTGTGCCACAAAATTTTATGGCAGTGGTGCCCAGCTCTACTTGCTTGCCAATCTCAAAATGCTGTGACACTTGTTGAATAAAATCATCCACAGCACGCCTTGGCCCAGCAATCAGCTGATCATCCCCATGCCACACAAAGGTGAGAATGCCATGAGGGTGTGGGACCACAAAGAAGCAAGGGTCTATGTCATCATATCTAGCCCCTAACTTTTCAAACACAGCCTGAGCTGACATCCTGAAAATGCGAGGAGCTGATTGCAGCCCTTCAACACCTATGTTAGCTTTCAGGTACTGCTGAGGGATGTGTTTTGCCCAAACTCTGGGAGTGGAGACTACGTACACCTGACCATGCCACACTTGTTGTGCTATCTCAGGTGAGCCTTTCAGGAAAGCCCTTTTAATGTCTGTAGCCTTACAGATATAGTCATCCCCATCATTGAGATGACCCACAAAGACAGACAGCAAGATTTTTAGGGATGTTTGCTGAATGCCTGGCGTGTACAACTCTGCCTCTGTCAGATCAGTGGTGCCCTTGAACTCTGTCACACAAGGTCTAGCATGAAAGATGACTGACCCATCTGCTGCTGGCTTATGTTTACACACAAACTTCAGGCGCAAGTGCTTGCACCCTGCAGGCTTTTTGTCAATAGGTGTGACAGGGGAGTATGAGAAGGACTAAGAGGATCTGGCACTACCCATTCTTCCCTGGCCTTGTTAAAGGCCTCCACCCATTTTAGGAATCCTATGTGTGTGCGACAGTCTTGCTCTATCTGTTCATAAGAAAGAGGAGACATTTTAGCCACATCATGCTTGCCCAATCCAAATGAGTTGGGATGAAGTTTTTGGTTGTGAACCAGGTCTGCCACACAGGGTTCTTGCCCTGGGGCATACTTGGGTGTAGCAAATTTTACAGAAGCAATGTTGGTGTTAAGAAGTTTTTCAAGAGAAATTTTGAAATGATTCAGATCAACACCACCCATGTCCTGGATGGATAGTCTATCACTGGATATGAGGACACCAGGGTAACAGAGAAAAGGATCCCCCAACAAAGCATTCCCTTTATAACCTTCCAAGACCTGAAAAGGAGTGGGGATACCGAGTATAGTCAACATGACCTGACCTAATACCTTGAGGGATGACTGCCCTGAGAAATCAGCCACATGGTGCCAGGGTGAAGGTTCCAAAGGCAAATGGGGCACAGCCAGGGCACTGATAATGCTGACCTGGGCTTGTGTGTCCACTGCAACCATAAATGGGCTATTGTCATTCTGCCCAACCTTCCCCACCTTAGCTGATCCTGCAGCAGTTTGAGCTTTGGCTCTATGAGCTGCTTGTAAAATGCGAACAGCGTCTGCTAGGCTGCGTTTGGAAGGTGCAGCTAGTGGCTGAGCTATGTTCACACTTGTAGAGGTGATAGGTTGCTGATCACCTGTTTTGCCAATGTGACCCTCTGCTGCAGGGGGCCAATCCTGCAGTGACTGCCTGCAATCATCAAGGGTGACCTGGGTGTCACAGTGGGTGTGGCTCTCACACTCACCAGTGGGTGTTCCAAACAACCACTCACTGGGCAACGCTGGGATGCCAGGCAACTGTACAGGGCTGTCGGCCAACAGCTCTTCCTCCTCTGCCACGTCTGACACAGTTGGAAAATACAATTTCATCCTGTGAGGTGAACACCTGTGAATTTTTCCCGTGTCATTGTGTTTAACTAACACTGTCCTGCCAGTGGTGTTAAACTTTAGGATGGTGGCTGGCCCATGCCAGGTACCCACCTTGCCTAGTCCCGACTCCTTGTAGAATAGGACCTGATCCCCTTCTCTGAAGGTGGGACGTGGATGCTTTGCATCCTTGACAGCTAACCTGCTAGCTGTCTGTGCTCGCTGTGCGTTGTAGAGGGCTAGTACCTCAGGTGGATAAATGCCTGCATGCAATCCATCTGGTGTAATGACCACCCCTTGTGGGGTTTTCATGAGTGGCCTCCTGTTGAGGACTTGGCACAACCTGGTGGACCACAGAGCTCTGTCAGCATAGGACCCACTGTCAGCCAGCAGATTGCCATCTTCTTTGGCTACAAGGGTTTTAATGGACCTGATGGCCCTTTCAATAATGCCTTGCCTCTCATGATCTTCTAGCCCAGCCAGATCAATAGCCTCACACCCTGGTTCATTGGCAAGACATGTGAACTGCTGATCCAGTAACAATGCCTCCACAGGGTAGTACCTGGCCTGAGCAATCAAGAGAGCCCTGAGCAACTGTGTCTTGTCCATTCCAGGTAATGGTTCAATGGTTGTGTACCTTGACCATGCATCTTTAAGTGCCAAGTAAGATTGTCCTTTGATATGAAAGACATCTCCTACCACCCTGCCCTTGCTCTTAGGTGGGGTAGCTACATGCCACTTAGGGGGTTTGGGTGCATTGAACTGACAATGCTGGCAGTGGGATCTGACCACCTGGCATGCACGTCTGAGTGCTGCCCCCCCTATTGCTGCTGCCACCACCTCTGCACTCACTTCATGCCCATAAAGGAAATGCAACTGCAAAGCAAGCTCCTGAAAACTGATCTGAGCATCCTCTGCTGGGGACACTCTGCACACCTTGGGAACCATAGATGTGAAGGTTGGTTTAGAGACATAATCTTCTGAAACCAGCTGTAGCACCTTTCCAGAACTGCTCACTGCTCTGACAGTGGGGCATGCAGAAGAAGAAGGTGAAGCAGGCACACTCAAGCCAGCATGAGAGGGAGACTCACACTTCTTGCCGTAAGGAGGCCGCTTGCAGTCCTTGGGGTCACCGTGGGGCGGCCCGTGGCACTTGTGGCACAGGACGTCCAAATGCCCCAGCTCGTCCACGTTCTTGCGGCAGGTGGGCCGCAGGTGGTACTTCATGCCACAGCGGGTGCACCGCTGAGAAGACTTGTCCTCCTTGTCCTGCTTCTTGTTGTTGTTGTTGTTATTGTTGTTGTTGTTGTTGTTGTTGTTGTTGTTGTTGTTGTTGTTGTTGTTGTTACTGTTGTTGTTGTTGTTGCTGGAGCTGCCCCCCTTGGAGGGAGACTGCCCCTTACCCTTGCCCTTGCCCCAGCCCCTGCCCTTGCCCTTGCCCTTGCCCTTGCCCTTGCCCTTGCCCTTAAACATTTGTCCCAGCAGGGACTTGACTTCTGCCATAGTGACAGGTCTCTTGCTCCTGTCTTCCCTCTCCCTATCCTCCTCCTCCCTCTCTTCCCCCCTGACCCTCTTTACAGAGGTGCCCATGGCCCCCTGGCTAAGGGGAGCCAAGGCCAGCTTGATATAATCCAATGCCTCCTTCATGTCCTCCCAGTACTTTGCCATTCCTGTGCAAGCATAGCGTAGGTGTTTTTGTCAAGTTTGAGTTTCTCAAGGAAGGAACGCAGCAAGAACTTGTGATCTAGCTGCTGGACATCAGGACGTGCTTTGATGGCTAGCTCATATTTCTTTGTCTCAGCCACATAGTCCACTGATGTGACCCTGTATTCCTCTACCCACCTGAATGCCCCATAGATGTCCACAGATGAGGGGGTGGAGAGGAGGTCAGTTAGCTCCTTCATGAAAGCCTCCCAAACTGCCCTAGCCTGCGTGTCCTGCCACTTGGGATACCTACGCTGGAAGACAAGAATGAGATTCTGAATCTGAGAAGAGGACTGATGGTAAAATCCCCCTGCATGAGAGATCCAAACCAATTCTTGACATTCAGTTCCTCCCTAGCCAGCTGCAGAGAGAGAAGTGCATGATTCCCCTGCTCCCTAGTATACCCCTCAGGCAGCCCCCTGACATTAATCCTATCCACAGGACGGTTTTCATTGTAAGTGGGCAACCTAGAGGGGGATGCAGGGGGAGAGGGAGAAGATGGTGTTGCTGCTGCAGCATTCACAGGAGAGACCTGCTGAGAGGGAAGTGCTACTTGAGTGAGCTGAGCAGGATGGGCAAACATGGGCTGTGTAGGAGGGTTAGACAACATAGGGGTGGGCTGGTGGGGGTGTGAGTGTGTGTCACTTCCCGCCTCCTGCTGCGGGCCTCCTCCCAATCATGGAAGGTGGGAGAGAGGGACACTTCATCGTCAGTAGGGTTAGTAAGATTGTGATGCAACCAGGTAGGCAGAGTTAGCCACCTACCCGCCCCTCTCAGGATGGCGTTGTGTAGGAGCTCCAGCAAACGCACCAGACGCACCCTGCTGCCCTGCACCCTCCTCCCTGAGAGGAGAGCCTGCAGGGCAGGCAGCAGGTCGTCGCACACCCTGCGTGTGCCCTCTTGGAGGTTGGGCAGGCCCAGGATGTGCGTGATGATTGCACACACCAGGCTGCCCGCCTCCGCGACGTGCATCTGCTGGCTCCTGTCGGCCAGCCCACGGAAGGAGGCTGTGGCTGTCTGTATGGCACGCCACACGGCCTCATCACCAGGGTGATGAAGTCGCGACCTTGCAGGTCGCCCTCCAGCAGTGCTGGTTGCTGCCCAGCTGCGGTGGGACCCTGGGCCCCTCCGGCCCTGCCAGGGACTTGTCCTTGTTGCGACTAGAGGGGGCCTGCCCCCCAGAGCCGCTGGAGGTGCCCGTGACACCCTCCATGGGGGCTGCATCCCCCGCCAGCGCCGGAGGCGCCGGCGTCGCTGCCGGGGTCCCTGCGACCCCGGGCGCTTGTGTCGCCGCCGGGGTCCCTGCGACCCCGGTGGCCTCCTCAGCCACCTGGCCCCCCACGCTGGGCGGGGGAGCCTGCGGCTGAGGTTGGACCCTCTGACCTGCCAGAGGGTCCTGGGTGGCTTCACCACCCATGGGCGTGTTGGGGGCGTCTGCCGCCCCGCGCCCCGTCGCAGGCGGCATCGCAGCCGCCTCACGCCTATCCGGGCCCCAGCCAACTGGCGTGACTTGGGGCCACGCTGGCAACGGAGTCAGCGCGATCTCTGGTCTGGAGACCACGCGCAGCGCCTCTCTCTGGCGCTGCCTGGACGCCCACTGATCAACAGTGCCGGGGTTGTGCCTCGGCCGATTGGCGAAACAGTACAGCCAAACCGCCACCTGAACCAGTGGGAGCTGCATCCTAAGACGCCCCTCGATCAGCGAGTGCACCCGATGAACCTCTATCGCGTGTATCTCCTCATCTGGAAGCAACTGAAAACGTTGAGCAAGATCCGGCCGTTCACCGCAATGAACGCCGGGATGTCGTCCTCCCCAAGGGGGAGAAAATGGGGTGGGCGCCCGAACATGACCGGGGGCGGAACATGTTCCCCATACCGGTCAATGTCCATGGTGGCCATCTGTCGGCCCACGGAAAGGTTGCCAGACGTCGCAGGTGTCTGCGACGAAAGCTCAAGCGAAGGCCGAGGCCTCGCAGGCGGCACCTCGCCATCCTCCTCGGAGGAATCACTCCGCTCACGACCCCCGTCACCTGCGACGGGGGAACGTCGTGCCCGGGGGACCTGCCCCCCAGGTGCCATGGCGGACGAACCGCCAGTGGCAAACGGCCGCCCGCTCGCCATCCCCCGGGCGCCGGGCCCCACCTGCGGGCCCCGACGCCTGGGTTGGTCAGCGACCACCGTGCGGAAGGGACGTTGGGCGTCACCCTCGCATCGGTGGTGGAGGGCGTGCCCTCCGGCGAAAGGCGGGGTGAGGTGCGCCTGGCAGGCGCCTTCCCCTTGTTGTTGTTGCCGTTGTTGCCGTTGTTGGAAGCCATATCTTTTTTTTTGCTTTAAAAAAAATATCGAACTTTTCAGTCCAAGTTGGATGGAGACTAGGGACGACGAACAACTGCGAAAGCTGAGAGCGAATGATGATTGTATTACAATAATACAATGAGAGAGCGATGAAAGCTGAGGGCTCAGAATGGAACTGGGCAGACTCGGGTGCTGTGGCACTCCCCAGTGCTACGCCTATATGCCTATGGCGGTGCTACCTGCAGCACACGACCAGTGGACAAGTGTACACTGCAATGCCATGCGACCACGTCACTAGCATCCAGCTAAGACTCGGCCCGTCAGGCCCGGCTACACCGGACCTGGCGGGTCGAACTAGCACCTAGGAACAGTCTGGCACTAACCGCACATCGGTCCACATGACACCTCAGTACCGTACACCCTGCCGTACTGTACTGAGGTGTCCCGCTCAGCCGCGGTAGGCAATACGCGGCGCGCAGGCCGGAAATCCGTGTGTCAGCCTAAGCATCTCATCTAACTTTGGTGTACTGCTCCTTGACGGTGCCGTTTGCATTGAATTCGATAGAGCCGCCGTGCTGGACTGGCATGTTCTTTACGTAGCTCTGGTAGTCAGGCCTGGAGATGACGTCCATGATATGCAGCATGTCTCCCGTGATCCTCTCGATCTGGTACCCGCCGATGGTGAGCTCCACGTAGTCGATGAGCGCGCGCCCAAAGTCTTTAATGAATGGCGAAAACTTGTTCTCCCAGTTCTTCACAGTCCCCATCTCTACCATCAGCGTGCACTTGGTGACCAGGTCACCGGAGCGGGGGAGCTTGAACTCCACAAGCTGGCCATAGTCGGCCGTGCCGGTGCTCTGTGTGATGATGGTGTCGTCCCACGAGAAGTTGGTGTGGCGGGGGTACACGGTCTTCCAAAAGGTCACCTCTGGGTTCACGATGGTCGCGATGTCCTGCGACCCTCGCGCGTGGAGTTGCATGATCGCGGATGCCATGTTGTGATGTATAGTGTTTGCGGAGAAAAAAAATCGTTCGTGCAGTAACGCGGTTGGGGCCACACACAAATTATCGCACGCGATGTATGATATGCGTCAATGTCTCAAGACCTGAGCGCGCCGATCACCTGGCTGCATTCGAAGGGGACATTTGACGAGTACCTTACCGCGTTGCCTGAGAAGACGTATTTCAAGCACGTGTACAGCCGTCACACTAATTACAGTTGGAGTGATGTCCAGATCAATCCCGCCAACAGGGCGGAATACGACTCGGAGGTGCGCTTCGTTGTTCCCAGGATCGGTGACCTGATCACAAAGATGTACCTGTACTTCCACGTGTCCAAGTTGAACTACGGGACAATGGATCATGAGGTGAAAGACATGAAGTTTGTTGACGCTTCCACGATGCAGTATACCACCACAGCCTCTACTCAAAACGTAGAGATCACCGTTGCAGTGGATGCCAGCAAGGCCCCTCGCAGCGCCCCGTTGGGCTACACGGGGGTGACCCATGATCAGTTTAACGAGTCTTGGATGCGCTCAATGGGGTACGTGTTGCCCGAAAGGGTGGAGCTGTGGATTGGCAACCAGTTGATCGACAGGACCACCGGGGACTTCATGTACGTGTGGGACTCGTTGGTGCACAACCCCTCTAACAGCGTGGTTCTCAACACCCCCGATGACAACGGAGGCGGTTTTAACATCGGCACGCAGCATGACCAGCACATCTATGTCCCTATCAATTTCTTTTTCGATGAAAGCCAGGGCCACGCCCTCCCCATTGGTGCGCTGCAGTACACGAAATGGAGGTGCGCGTGAAGCTGAGCCCCAGGCCACTTCTCTCATCCTACTTGAAGTACCACGAGAAGGCCACCTTTGAAACGCCACTCGCTGACAACGACGACCCTGAAAGGTGGATGGTCAAGGACGTGCCTCTCTTTTACGAGAGCACTGTCGGGAACGGGAATCTGGTCCGCGATCCCCAGAAGCGGCTGCTCAAGGACCTGGACATCGGTGGCGACTTGAAGAAGGTGTGTCTGGTGACCCGCTATGTTTTCTTGGACTCTTTTGAACGAGAGCAGTTTCTCAGGACGCGCAATTCGTGGCTCATCACCGAGACACAGCACTTGTCCGTGCCCATCAAAACGACGGACAAGCTGTACAAGGAGATCTCGCTTGACAAGTTCTCTGGACCGTGCAAGGAGATCATTTTCTTCTACAGGGCTGCCTATCGCACTGTTAACGGGACGCTGGCCATGAGGACAACGTCAAGTTCTGGAACTTCGAATGCAACCGGCCCATGGTCGGGAAGAAGGACCTGCGGTGGACCGCCCGGGGGTACTTGGTCCCTGGCAGGACGGCAGAATGGGCCCAGATCGACGACACGCTATTTGATACTGCCACGTTCTCTGTCAACGGGAAGGACTTGTGGTCCCCCCCTCGCGACCCTCTGTGGTTCGGCTTCTACCTCCCCTACGAGTTCCACTCTAACGGGCCAACCAACAACTTCAACCAGAACCTGTTTGTGATGCCCTTCTGCTTCAAACCGGAGTCCACCGACCCCAACGGCAGCATCAACTTGAGCAAGATTGATAGGGCGTCTCTAAAACTTGCGTTCAAACAGATCCCTTCCTACAAGGAGGGCGCGGTGATGTCAGATGGACACATTCACATCTACGCCCGCACAATGAACATGTTCGAGGTTAACCAGGGCCACGGAAGAAAGGTGTTTATGACTTGAATTACCTACCTAACCCTAGAGGTGAAGGACGACGCGGGTGCCGGATCCCTTCTGCCTCTCAGGGCCAGAAGTTCACTCGCGATACTGCCGGCCCCGCCACTCATCGCACTGGCGCCACCGCTCCGTGCGCTGAGAGCAGGTCCCATCACAGTGGGCGCTCCCCTTGTGGGCTGAAGCGCCGCCCCCGACATGGATTGCGATTGTTGTTGGGGCGGTGGTGCAGGGACGCGCGGTGCAGCCACCCTGTTTTCTTGGTTAAGGATGATCCTGGCAAAATCCTCGGACGTGACCCGGTTGGGGAGCCGGAGAACGTCCCCCGGGGCCAAATAATGCGGATGCACATGGGGGTTCTTAAAAATGATATCGTTTGGCAGCACCCCCGCGGACCTTGCGATGGATTCCCACGTGTCCCCGATTCTCACTATATACTGCCTGGGGTCGTTCGGGTTGGTGGCTGGCACTAATGGCAGCGGGTCGGGGGGGGGTACAGGCAGGCTGGCCTCCTGCATGAATCTAGACAAGAGTGCTTGAGCTTCTTCGTCCATGTCGTTCCTAATATATCTCGACACATACAAAATTGTGATGGTCAACGCATTTTATTAAATGGAATACAATTTGATTAATTCTCCTCGCGAACCGATACACAAAGCCTGAGTTTTCGGTTTCCAACTTGGATAACCTTTTCGACCCCCTGGTCAGGACATGATGATTTGTTGATGCCTGACGACATGATACGGGCTATCATGTCAAACATGTCATCCGCCTCCCCAATGTGCTCGCCGCCTCCAACAAAATACTGGTCACGCACGCCTCCTGCGTGGGGACTGTCATCCTCTTCTTCTGGCACAGCAAACACCACGTTGCCATCCTCGTCCAGAGACGCCATCCACCCTTGCTTCATTCCAGACAAGAGCACGTCAAGCAACGCCTTTTCAGAGCTCGTTGAAGTGGCTTTCTCCTTGCGGCACCTGTGCATCGGGGCCTTTCTTACATGTGGAATACAAAATATTTCCTCGCTCTGGCCGCGGTCAATCACAACCTTTTTCCTTTGCCTTTATTCAAAACCATGTCTAGCATCAGCCGCCTGACAGCCGATAACGTCAACATCACAAACCGCATCCGGTTCACGGCGACGGGGGACACACTCAGCAGCACAAACCCCCTGGACTTCGGCAACTTCAGGTTGTACACCACTCAGATGAAGCAAAACGGCCAATGGGTGACCACCCTGTTTGTGCTTGAGAAAAACGGCGCGGATCCGATCACCGAAGACACCGACCCAAACTTTATAAACTACACCTTCCTCGGAGGCATTCTGTACGAAGACTCGGGCGTCTCACTCTAAACTCCGCACCGTGTCCGCTGTCGGACGCGAGTCCTTGTCTGGACACACTCTCGCTTACAACGGAGCAAAAACACTCGCAAGGGTAGCTAATGGAGTTCAGGACAGTCCAGGGGTCCTCTATAAAGTTGCTTGTGGAGGCACTAAAAGAGCTGACCAATGACGTGAACGTGCGTTTCGACCCCACTGGCGTCCACATCACCGCCATGGACGGTTGTCACTGCGCGCTGTTCCATGTGAACCTGCAAGCGTCCAAGATCGAAGAGTACTCTTGCTCGCAGAACTTCACGGTGGGCGTGAGCCTGCTCAACCTGTACAAGCTGCTGAAGAACGTGTCCAGCAACGACGAGCTTGAGCTGCGACTCGACGCGGCAAAACAAGAGGTAATGGAGATCAACATCGTGAACAAGGTGAAGAACACCAAATGGTCCTACTCCATGAAGCTGCTGGACATCGACGAGAACACCCTCGAGATCCCCGAGAAGGAGTACTCGGTCTGCATCACCATGGTCAGCTCGAGTTTCAAAAGATCTGCCGCGACCTGTCCGTTGTGGCCGACACGGTGAACATGAAGTGCGAGGGCAGACACATCACGATGTCCTGCTCGGGTGACATCGGCGATTGTCATCTGGAGATCGGGGAGGAGTTTCCCGAGATGGAGGTGGACGTGAAGGATGAGAAAGAGGTCATTGATGAGGTGTACTCTTTGCGTTACCTGTGCACATTTTCCAAGTCCGCCGGACTGTGCAATAGCGTGCAATTGTTCTTGAGCCATGACTACCCCATCATAGTGAAGTACAAGGTGGGGGACTTGGGCGTGCTCATGTTTGCATTGGCGCCAAAGATCGACATGTCAACTGATGATGCATACATGGGGGATTAGACTTGTTGTTTATTCATTCATATTCATTTAATAAACAATTACACTGGCAACAATCACAACAAAATGGGCGTTGAGACCAAAGCACCCTTAATTACGGGTACTCGTACACCACGCCCCCGTTGGCCATCTCCCCCTTGCGCAGTTCTTGGTCGATCAGCGTTCTGTGGTTCTTAAAGTCATCATAGGGCATCGGGCCGTTGGAGTTGTCCGACGTCACGATGTACACAGTCCCGTAGAGTGAGGAGTGGTCCTCAAAATCGACAATGGTAATGTGGTCGCGCGGGTACTTGCCCTTGAGGATCGCAAAGAGCATGTTCACCGCGCGCATGTCATCATCAGACGGGGTGGACCCCGGAGGGACCTTGAATCTGAACGCGTGCAGTGCCAACACGTTGCTGGAGTTGTCAATGTCTGCATCCACCTCGCAGTAGTGGGCGCGGGTGATGGAGGGACGGTACATCCCGGCTTGGGGTTGGTGTTTGGACACCGGGCAGTTGAGCGTGATGAGACCCAGCGTCATGGTTGTCATCCATTACTGTAACGCACACATTTCCCGCCCCATAAACGCAAAATGCTACTTGGAGGGGATGAACTGCCAGCTTAGCTTCTTGCAAATGTTCTTCCAAATCTCATCCTGCTCCCACAGCTTCTCCTTGCTCTTGAGGAGGGGAAAGTGGGACAAGAACTCGTCATATTCAAGCAACTGGCACATCTTGTGGATGCAATACGAGTAGTTGAGGAAGTTCTTGCGCCCCTTCGGTACCACCTGTTCAAAGGGGTCCTGCACAAGGCGGAACATTGTTCTCAGCTTATCCTCTTGTTCCTGGGTCATCGTGGGGGGTGGAGTGCCGTTAAACATGTGCGTGATCTGGACAGAGTGTTCAAAATACTTGGAGAGACGCAGTTTGCGAAGGAACTTGCGCACGATGGAGGGTGTGAGCGCGCTGTTGTCCGCGATCCTGGCCTTCTTAAACTCGGTGGTGAGGCTCTCGATCACCTCTGGCGGGATGGAAGACTTCTCCCTCGCGTGGAATTGTGCGAGCGTCTCGTTAAAGTGGTTGATTCGCTTGTAACAGTAGTCAGTGACGCACACGGGGGTCCCGTAGGGCACGTTCCTTTCCGAGTTACTGCACATTTCTGACGTGAGCCCGCACGCCGAGCACAACAACAAGGCCTCCTTCACGTTTTCCACCATGTTGGTCTTGCACGCGGGGCAGAAACCATACACTTCTGGTTCCTCCATCGTCTGTGCCGCGTCCGTCGAGATGTTGAGGAAGGGGTACTTCTGCACGACTCGCATGAACTCGCGAAAGATTTCGCCCCTGTTTGCCGCGGGTTTCTTGTCTGTCGTAACAACTGGAGGAGCAGGTGTGGATGAGGATGCCGGCTTCTTACGCTTCTTGAGATCTAAGCGCTCGAACGTTTCCTTGTACTTCCTGTACGTGGGCAACACGTCCAACAAGAACTCTTCGTACTCCCCCCCTCCACCTTGGCTATGGTATTTCGCAACACCCGCGCGGCTGTCCTGGCCTTCATCTTGGCGTCCCACTCTGTAGTGGATTGCGCGACCTTTTCAAGTTGATCGGCCTCCTCCTTCCATTGCCCCACCTGTGTCTGTCGACGCTGCAACGTCTCCATGCACTCTTGCATGACGGCCTCGACGTTGTAGTGAGTGACACCTGACATTACGTCCGCCGTGTCCTACGGTTACAATGACAAAATTTTATGGACGCGTTCCAGACGCGAGGGGGTGCGCTTAGAACGTGGGATAAATTATCCAGGCTATGTTCATACACCACCAGACGAACAGATGGAGGAGTCTCAGGCAACCACCCAGCCAACTACCCAGCCAGCTGCCGTTGCTGGCCAGAAGACAAAGAAGAGGAGGGTGGCCTCAGCGCCGGCGCCTCAGGATGTCTCTGCTCAATCGGACACTGTCAAGGGGGAAGACACACCTGCCCGGGCCCACGTCATGAGTTCATCCGTTCCTGACATGAGCGTCGGGGACGTGCGGAAGTGTCTCAACCAGATCAGGAGGAAGGGTGCCTCCATTCAAACCCAGCATCTGCTCTTTAATGACATGACAGCGGGCGACTTTGCACTGAAATATGTGCTTGGAAACAACAACTCAAAGAAGGGGGGAACAGTGTCGCTGATGAGCTGCCTGACCCCCCTACACAGGCGGCCGTTGAGGTTGCAGAGTAATTCTTACAACTTGTATTTCATTTATTAAACAAGCAAAAGATTTCAACCTGAATTCATATAACTCTCAAGCATCGTGGTGTATGATGTGCTATCCCCTCGCGGGTAATGTTTGGTGATGGTAAATATAATGTCATCACTGTCAGACTCTTCTGTCTTGGATACCATGTCCAACACGAATCCGTGGAACATGCAAAAGGATTGGGCGTCGTTAAAGGTGAAGGCCTGGATGCTCATCTGATTCAGTCGACTCATCATCTCGTCATCTTCCAATACGTCAGGGTCCAGGATTTTGTGCAATATACAGTCTTCCACCTTGTCATTATCCAGGCTGTAATCCCCCATTCTTGGTTCTTGTCGTCTTCCCACAGCACTAGAGACATTCTTGAGGCAGTGTCAAGCTCCTCAAATGCGATTATATGAGTCATTGGGCGAATCAGCCCGCTCAACTTCCTGTCCCTTTCCAGAGTGTGGATCCCGAACAGACGGGGGTAGGGGCGTTGTTTTCCCACAAAAAAAACCGTCCTGTCCCAAATGCCTTTGGGCACTGGGGCGGGGTCATATTCTCCTGATGCGAGGATGGTCGAGCGGGGTACAATTCCGGTAGTAACAAGCATTAGACTGTGTCTCTGTGCTATAATACACTCGGTAAAATTTAACCCAGCCAGTACGCGAGGGGTGTATATGAATTCATACACACCCTTCCATCAGGCGCGGCGCCAGTATAATCCGTACGGTACATCCGTACAGGATCTGGGATTCGCCAAAAATATTGTCAGAGATCGTCCTTCTGGCGCGGCGCCTGTACTTTCCGTCCGGTACCGGCGGTTACGTTCAGGTATGGGATATTTTTGACGGTTACAAGATCTGCCAAATCTTGCCAAATCTTGCCAAATCTTCGAACTGAAAACATCTGCAGATATTTGTCAAATATCGAGATTTCTGACGTGGCGGGCACGTCTCTTCACACTACAGACGGTTACAGATCTTTTATCACGCCTTTTGGACGGGTGTACAAAATATCTGACTCAGCCCCCTTGGTAATGGGCCCGGAGTCAGGGGTGAAAAATTACCCCCATCCGCCTGAGAGGTGAATGTATTGGGGCCGTGTCTTGTGAAAAGGCCTCTCTCAACTCGCCTGTCACCACAAACAGTGCAAAATGGCTATGGAGACGTCCGATGTCCTTGAATTTTTTGCTGAGTCAGGGGGATATCGGATTTATCGTCCCAAAAACTTTGTGAAAGGCGTTGAACTCCCAGGAGACATCAAGGTCGTTAACAATAAGTACGTGGATTTGTTTGATCTGGTGAAGGTGTTTTCCAACAACACCAAGACACACACCAGGTTTTCTAACAGTGCTATGGCTAAGGAGCTTGCTGCTGCTTTCCAGGAAGTGCACGGAGTCTACCCCATTTACTCTGAAGCCAGTGTCGATTTCTCCTTTGCCATCCATGCCATCAAGTGGGCAAACCCCGTGGTGGCTGTCTCACCCCTGCCAAAGAAGGACATCTTGATTGATGCAGATTTGGCCACTGCAATCGGTGAAGTGTGCACTGGCCTGCGAAGGAAAGTGGACGTGCTCTTCACCGAGTGCATCGATTTCACAAAGAAGGTTTCTGACACTTGCTCCCAGGAGTTCAAGGTTGTGGCAGAGCGCGTCGAAATTTTGAGTACCTATCTGTCAGGCACAAGGCCCGGCACACAAGCAGTTGCTTGTCTTGCAAAGGAGAGCGCGGAGATATCGAGGGACATCTTCGTCAAGCGCATGGGTGCTTCTATGGGGACTTTGATCAGCGAGCTGTTGTTGCGCCGTGAGCTTGCCAGCAAGCAGATTCGCGAGATCTATCACAAGTACATTGACGAGCAGAAGGCCAAAGACGAGGAGCGCAATAACAAGAGGGCGCGCACGGAGAGCGAGTCTGTCCAGGCGCCCAGCGAGACACTCGCCCAGGTTGTCGCACACGCCCCGGGAGCAACTCCGCCTGCAAACGCACCGGTCGCTGAAACGCTTGCAGCCCCGTCGTACACTGCACCCGCTGCGGTCACCGCGCAAGTAGCCAACGGCGCGCAGGACAGCGAGTCCATTTTTGCTGGATACCCCGCGTTGGAAGAATTGTACCAAGAAGTGCAGGGAGAAGAGGAGCTTACCATTCCTGATGACTTTTTTTCGCTGTATGACTGGGCCCAGTCGACCACCAATGACGACCCAGGCTGTGAGGCAAGTGTATTGCAGCCACCCCAGGATGATTTGGTGCCGTATGACCCCCTCGCTCTACCCGTGTCTGTGCATCCTGGTACATCTGCCGGACACGCGAACGAGAGCGGTGCTGCTTTATTTCCGCCCACCGTTGCCCAGTATCAGGGTTCGGTCGCGCAAGTCGCGTTTAACGTGTATTGAAGGGTTTTTGTTTGTAGCATTGCAGCATTGTGATGCGGTGACTTGTTAACGGCATCATTTTTGAATGGCACAGTGATGGACAAATTTGGTTCACATCCCTTGTTAACGTCATCCATTTTGAATGGCACTGTGATTGCCAATTTTTGGTTAACGGTATTCAATAATAATAAACCTTTAATGCAAAGTATTCATGAGTTGTTTGATTGTCGTAATCACGTGCACGTAGGCAGTAGGCATCATGAGCGTCCCAATAGGGTTGTCATTAAAGTACTCGGCGTTCACATCGTATATATGAACACCTCGAGGGGCGGACAGACAGATCATCTTAGACATTTCATCCTCCCCGATGGCACCGCGCTCGTTGTAGACAAACACGGCTTTGGACTTGTCTTGTCTGGTATCCAACAACCCGAGTGCGCGGAGAAAAGTGGACTGTCTTGCCACGACCAGCGCACCATGATAAGGGGTCCTGGCTTCCACTGTGCCATCCACGAACGAGCCTTCCAAATGGACTGCCAACTGCTCCATGATGCGTGCTTCTTCTTGCAATAGGTCCACCGTGGTGCAAGGAGGGAGTTGGAAACCCAGGCTGTTCATGTAGGTCTTGAACCACTCCGAGGACCGCACGCGTCGAATGAGCGCATCATGCTGAGAACAGTACTCCTCCAGTGTAATGGAGCACTCGTCCTCGGTGGGCGAATCGTCCGTCGCGAGTGACATTATGGCGGACAGGGATGGCGTGTCATTTCTCGTCTTAACTATGCCCCACACGTATTCAGGGAGGTCGTCCGTGGTGAAAATCATTTTGTTCTGTAGTGCTATTATATGCGAGCGATGGTAGCGACTTGGAGACACATAGACCTGTTCGCCGGGTTGGGAGGGTTCTCCTTGGGATTAAAGAAGGTCCGAAACGTCCAGACCGTGATGGCCGTCGAGATGAACCCGTCCGCTTGTGATGTGTACAGGGTTCTCAACGAGGTATCACCCGTGTGCGACAAGATAGAGAACGTGCCCGATGAGATGATCCCACAAGCTGACATCATCACGGCCGGGTTTCCGTGTCAGAGCTTTAGTAACGCGGGGCTGCGGAGGGGGATGAAAGATGTCCGTACCAAGGGCATTCGCGACATCTTTCGATTCATCCGCATCGCTGACCCCATACACGTCATCCTAGAGAACGTGCCAGCCCTAACAAAGTTTCCCGTGTTTAAAAGGATATTGCGAGAGTTGCGCAGACACGGGTATTACGTCGATCACGAGATACTGGGAGCCCACACGCACGCAGGGCTGCGTCAGAAGAGGCGGCGTGTTTTCATCGTGGCAAGCAAGAATCCGTTGTACCTGTTTCCCCCGCCCGAGGTGTCGCGGATGGACCCATTCGACTTCAACAAGACAGCACCGCCGGAGTATTACCTGGACCCCGGATCCAGATTGTATAGCGTGCTCAGCCACGCGGAACCTGGTCGTTTTTATCAGGCCAATTACAGTTTTGAGGCCAAAGACTCCGACGTCGCGTTCACCCAGCGCGCCGCCCAAGGCGCGAACAAGAACGCGCGACTGTATATCAGAGACCCCGTGGGGATCAGGACGCTTACCGAGAGAGAGGCGTTCAAATTGCAAGGTATCCCCACCGCGCGACTGGATAGGTTGATGCGCGAGGTCAGCATCAACAAGATATTGAAGACAGTGGGCAACAGCGTGTCACCCAAGGTCGTTGCTGCTGTGGCGGCTTGTTTGTTGGATTGATGACAAATTATATGTGTGATGATGTATATCGACTCTTATGACAGATGCATCAGCTCAGGCGATCAACGTCCTCGTCGGGTTGATCAAACAGGCTATGGATAAGCCGGAGCGCACGGACAAGGAGAAGGCGGACAAGGCGCGCCTGCTCAACGACCTGTTGACACTCCTTCGGTTGCTGAAGGCCCGTCTAGCAACTGGCGGGACGTATGGCGCGGGAGGATACGGAGGCGGAGGGGGGGAGGAACTGTCTATGTCTTATTCCCAGCCGGTAGTTCCAAGGATGGGGTCGGGGTGGCTACCTGGAACGGGCAGAATCCCGTCGCTTGGTAGCGGTGGTAGTGGCGCGACTAGCACCATACACCGCGGGCCCAAGCACGATGGGGGCGGCGACGACGATGAAGGTGGCGGTGGAGGTGGCGGGACACGAGCACCCGAAGATAGCGCAAGTAGACCACAAACGCCAAAAAAAATAAAAACAGAACCAGTCCCCCCAGTACCCCCAGTAGTGACTGAACCCCCACCCCCCCAGTTAAAGTGCCAGGACCCCCACCGCCGCCAGGACCCCCACAGCCGCCAGGACCCCCACAGCCGCCAGGACCCACACAGCCGCCAGGACCCACACAGCCGCCAGGACCCACACAGCCGCCAGGAACCCCACAGCCGCCAGGACCCACACAGCCGCCAGGACCCCCACAGCCGCCAGGACCCACACAGCCGCCAGGACCCACACAGCCGCCAGGACCACAGACGACTGACCCACCGAACCAGTGGTATCGAGATGATGACAAAGAAATCCGTGGTCGTATCGCGAGTATTCGATCACGACTAGAAGAGATCCGTAAAGGCGATATTACTATCGATTTTAACAATGTGGAAACGTTGTTAACAGAGCTCAACGATGTTGGCGAGGAAAGGGCTCAGCTCGTTTTCAATATTACACTTGCCACACTTTCAGATGCAATTAAGACAGAACTGAATAATGAACTCGACGAACTGCAACAACTTAATTGGGGACTGTTATCCGAGGTAGAACAGATCAAACACCAGCTATACGAGGAGGAATATAATGCGCAAAAAACTCTGCATGGGCTCAAAGATACCATAAGAAACGTGATTAATTTGTGGCAAAATATAGGATGCCGCATTGTCTATATTTAATGATTTAGATACGAAAATCAGAGAACTAGAAAACGTTTACGAACAAGGTATTTCTATTGACACAAACACGGTAAAAACTGTTATGAAGGAACTAAAGGCGTTTATAGAGTCAGACACGATCAGGGAAAGCATCAAGGAACGATCACAGGAGTTGATAAAGGAAGTGTCAGTAGAACACGAAGAATTTATCAAATTGGGTGAAGAAATTCACCTCCAGCTTGTTGATTTAAAATCAAAACGTTCCAGCGCAGGCCCAACCCCCGTAAATCCACCGCCCGCCCCAGCCCCGCCCCGAGCCCCCGCCCCGCCCCCGCCCACGCCCGATGACGAAGAGATGATAGACGTGCCTGAGGATGACACCATTCACAAAGAGGTAGAGGATATAAAAAAGGATCCGAAACTCGAAAGAATCTTCACAAAACGGGCAAGGGAATTTGTGAATACACCACAGAAAAAAGATGCAGATGACGAAATCAAATTAGTATTAGACGCGCTTGACGGAGAAATAAACGGACAAATCAAAGGAAGGCACTACAGTCCAAATACAGGGGAATTCGGAATACATATGAAAAAATTCATGGAAGAGCTAAAAGTAAAAGGAATGACAGTACACAGCGCCCACACTACCGCAGATGGTTTATTCAACGGAGTAATCGTTAGAACCCCTGATAATAGTTTTAAGTGGGAGGCATTTCCTTATCATGCTGGAGTGGGCGGGCGTCGGGGAACACGCAAAGTAAGAGTACCCGACCGCGCAACAGCAGGACTAGGAACTGGCACCAGTGGCGGATCTGCTGTCCGGGCTGCAGCTGTTAGTCAAGCAAAGGTGTCGATGTTTCCCACGCTCCCAAACTTCCCTTACGCCACTCATCAACCCTTAAACATCTACTCCTACCTCTTAGACTGAGCCACCGCGATGGAAAACGGAAAAAGGGGATGAAAAGGTCTTTTATTCATCATTTAACATCACGCCCATGGATTGCTGTACAGTAGCTGCAGCGCGCGGGCCACGGGGGGCGACATGCTCATAGAGTGCAAGGTGTGCATCACGCGGTCACGGTACATCGCGCCCGTCTCCCCATTCCACGTGTCTCGGATAGAGTGCATGACCGCGTACACCGCCGGGGGAGCTGGTGACTCATCCCATCCACAAGGCACCGCACGGCTTGCTGAAAAGGATCCACCGTCTCTACGGGATGGCATGCGTGTAAACGACAGCTGGCAGTGAGGGGGGTGGGTCTTGTGCAGATGTCTTGCTGGATGATGGAGTGGGCGGCTGATTTTCCTTGTCGCTGCCTAGCTTGACCTGCTCGAGACTGTTGCGCAAGTACGCGAGCTCTGTCTCCAACTTTGCGCACTTGTCTTCCTTGATGGCCAG
>RPFO01002289.1:0-25007 GCA_009746045.1 Mesostigma viride
TGTGTCATCAGAGCCAAATTATGCGCTTCCGCTTCCGTGGTCTAGTAGGCTCCGTTTTAGACTGACATCTTGATACCCTAGGCTTAGCAGGAATTAACTACTGGCTAACTTTGGAATAAACGTACACCTATTTACTGTAAAGTGTTTTTTTTTACCCCTTCATACACGTACACGTGTACGCGTGCATTCCTGTAAATATACGAAGGCGAAATGCATAAAGTTGAAACGTTAGCCTAAACCCTGCGACCCTTGCAGCCTTGCTGCGACAGCCGAAAACTTGTGACAGTCGATCGACTGCCATGGTTCGACAGGTTTGACAGCTATGTCGGGTAAACACCGGGGTTAAGCTTGATAAGGGTTTGTACTGCGATGACGTCGCGGGGAGGGCTTCCGGGCGGCCCTCATCCCAAGTTGAAACCAATGACGCGCTTATGGAGGTGTTTTCCCGCGGGCATGCGCGTGCGCATCGGCCATATTATCCATATGCATATCATGATGGCGTTCCTGATATTTGTTGCAACAATCTCGCTCACGTCTTGCTCTAGGATTGGCGCCATCGCCACATCCGAATTTGATGACGGTACGTCCGGTCCTAATACATGAAATAATCTACTGCTCGCGCGCAGCTAGTACTACGTGTGCATTCTTCCACATATATATATATATAATTATATATATTCATTGAGAATGATAAATTACGGAGGTGAGATTGGCATGCAACATAAGGACCCCCCCCCCCCAAAAGAAGAACCCTAAAGAAAATAATAGTAATCTGACACGGACATGCAAGGATCACGCCAGCTGCACAAGGTACAACATAACTACATCACAAAACTACGACACGCAGCAACATCGCTGCCGGCCGGCCCACCAGGCCTGGGTCGATCGAGGGATCTAGACCGCATGGGTCGCGACAAAGTCGGCCCGGCTGCGGCGGAATAACACATCAGCCACGGTGCGAGTGAGGGCGAGTGACAGGCGCTACCGCCAATACGAGGACCACGTGCGGGCAGACCACGGGGTGGTCTGACCCTCGAGGTCGAGGCGGTCTTCACGGCGCTGGCAGCTCGTGGAAAAACTCCGCCGTTTGGGGCCCATGGCCCCGAACTCCTCAAGGACAAAGGGGATGACCCGGTGGGGCCCCACATTGCCGTAGGAGGCAAACTTGTCGCGCTCAGCCACAGCTATATATATAGTCGCCAATATAAAATATATATTATTGCCACCCATATCTAATTATGCTTATATAGTAGTGTATAGTTTAGCCCTGGCAGCTCTCTCCAGCAGCCGTCTATGATGGCATGGTCTATTGCCTATCTACTAGCTACCTATATCGTTCGCCATGAGCTTACAATACAATGTCATCTTGTCGATATTCCGCTATGCGCTGGCTATGATTAGCTTATATATAGAGGCAGCGCCTGCTGCAAATAAAAGCTGCATGCGCATATATATACATATATAGTGCAGGTTTGCAGACGTGCCGTCTCATGACTGATTCGGTGGGACGTCTATGGGACGCTGGTGGGACAATGTCAGCTTGGTGGCGCCCCCCCCAATTGCTTACCTCGGCGGGCCAATTGCCCATTTCCCAAACTCATGATCATCTATAGGTGGGTCACTGAGCTCAGCACGGTGGGCCGTCCCGACTTCCTGAGTTTGTCCCACCTTCTTGTGAATGGGGCGCATCCCACGGTCGAGGCGAGCAGTCCACTCATGTAGTGCAGCTGCCAGAGTTAATTGCGGGCGTGCAGCTTTAATAATCCGTTCCCAGCTTTATCAACTGGTGCTGGTAGTACTATCGAATGATCATGCAGAATTCAATGGGCTATAGTACCTGACTTGATGCCATGGTTTCTACATGTACTGTATCGGCTACAGGCGGTACTACTAGCGCTGTCATTCAGTATACACTTAAAAAATGTAAAATTGATGCCATGGTTTATTTTATCGGCTGCAGACATTAGCGCTGCCATTCATCACACTTACTGATGTACGTGTACTGCAGCATAAATACCCTTGTTAGTAGTTGACGGCCAGCCCCGATAAAATGAGCTCGACTAGCTCCTCCACCAATTTCTGATCTGCCGCTGCAGGGAGACCGCTGCAAGGAGTGGGTGGCCTTCATGCTTCTTCGGCATCATGGAGTGCCGCGGGTCAAAAGGGCGCCCAACGGAGCGTTTTGGAGCCTGCCATTGACGCCGGAGCAGCGGCGACATCAGCCCATGGCACATCCGAGGTATGGGGCAGCGTTTTAGAAACTATATATACTACCTGAGCCTCGTGCGATGAAATATCTACGATTCAAGGCTTTGCAGTGAAATACCTACAAAGTGGAGACAGGTCTTGTGTAAGTTTCGAAGTTCTAACAATTCCGCTTACATGCCTGGAACATATAGGACTTATTCACACACAGTTGCAAAGGGAAAGAGCCTGATTCCACGATACATTCTTACATGCTATATGACACAGGGGCTTACATTCAGCACAATTATTAATGCATTTGTACTTTGGCATTTATTACGCATCTTCATGCGTCTATTTCCTTCATCCAATCTTGTTATGCTTTTTTACATGTGCAGAACCTGGAACCCAGTGTAGCGCATCGGAGACGCCTGACGGAGGAGTTAGGTATGCGTATGCAGATTTACAGATATTTTGGCTTTCTGAGTTGAGGTACACACATGTGTACCTGGCTTTTTGCCCCGGCGCATGCATTTGTTGGCTTTGAAAATGTTTGAGATACGTCGGTGTCTATTTCCCCCCCTGAAAATGACTATTGAGGAAAATTACAAAACTATTGTAGACCTGTCACTTATACCATGTCGTCGTGTGAAATTTGTACAATTTGTGAATTGATTTTATTCACTTCAAGGCCTTGTAGTTTATCCTTGCTAAGGAAAGTTGACATAGGCTTTATGAGATATTGTGCCAAGGGGATCCACTTACTCCAAATGACCTGCCCATACGTTCCTGCAAATTTCCCCACTTTTGATTATGTATTCTGGGCGGCCTATTTACACGGTGAAAATGTTGACATTTTTTCAAGTGATAATTAAATTTCCCCGCAAAACATGTGTCAGAGTATCTTCACCAGATTATAGTATTGTCTCATGTGCATGTCATACATACCATGTTGTACTGAGTCGTGCATGCGCATGCACCGTGTTATAACATGCCAGTTGTCATTATCGACCTATTGTCTGCCCATGAACATAGGTCAGGGTCGCCACCACCACTCACCTACCATAATTACCAAAGTCCACGCTACCTTGAGGTACATAGCCAATGATGTCTAGAAAGCTGTGCACCACGTTATTTATTGACGTAATAAATAATTTTCCTAGCCGGGGCCTGACGCCCCTTAAACTATGTACGCTCAGTCCTAAAAAATGGACTGAGTTGCACATCTTTGCACTTTGTTTGTCTATGTCCTAAAAACAATATCTGGCTATCCCTTGGTACCGAGCCTGCATTTATGTTGAATTTTTTTGGGGACATGCCATTGGTCCCATATCTATGACTTTTGGGTGCTATAAATAGCGCCAAGCCCATGGGGGTACGTACGGAAAAATGGGATTTGAGACATACATCATGCAATATGGACCACTCATACAAATCAGTATGCCTTGAAATTTCAAAGGCAGTTAGTTTATATCACAGGCATGCCTTCAATACATTCACTCAAGATGACATGCCACAGAACTGCAAAAGCTAGCTATGTAGCAGAAAGCACGAAATAGCTCAGTCCGAAAAATAGGACCGAGTTTTTTGGGGGTGGGTGTCTAGCACTACAGTTTGGGTTTCCTATCCCTATGTGGCACAAAACATCATAGATGGCCACACATGCATCCTCCAACACAAGGCCAGCATATAATACAGCAGCTCATGCCATACAATATTGTAAAGCTAGTGCCATCGGGCATAAAGCACGTGTAGAAGGCACATGCAAGGAGCTGATTACCAACGCATCCTATATGTACTACAAACAACTTCAAAATACAAGAAAAAAGGAAAGTTCTAAACAAAAGTAGCAGCTTGCTGATGCCTCAATGCAAGCAGATCCCAAGCATCTCCATGTCTCTAACACACAACAAACACACAAATAGAAGGCAGACTTGGCCAGCATGCATGCCTAGAACTGGGCAGAAAAACACTCTCCCTGAGTTGTTTAAGGGTTTAGGGTTTAGGGTTTAGGGTTTAGGGTTTAGGGTTTAGGGTTTAGGGTTTAGGGTTTCACTCATGCATCCAACAACCCACCCACTTCAAAGTCCCCAAAGCCTATCATCACCCAGCCACCTGGGCATCTGCCAATAACCGACCGCCCTTGCACTCATCCACCCACCATGACCAGCCACCCACCCACCCACCCTCTCCAACTGCCTGTGCTCCCACCTACGCAGCCAGCCATTTACCAAGGCATCCACCTATCAGCCAGCCACCTGCCATTGAACCCACCCACGCCTAGGCATCCCTTGAAGCATCTATAGCCCAAGCCTCCCACCCAAGGCTCTCTGGGCAATTTAACAACCAAACAACCAATCACCCAGCTACACAACCACCTAACCACCTATCCACTCAACAACACAATCACCGAACCACCCAACTACCCAACACCCAAACCAGCCAGGCATGTGCCCGCCTCGCATGCCCTCACCATTGCAACACCCCATACATGCCCCGCTCACCTAGCCAGCCACACACCCAGCCAGTCTCCTGCTCAACTCACGCATGAAGGCAATATCAGCCATGCACGGCCTCACCTTGCATCACTTACATTGCCTGGGTAATTTGCATGAGACAGCTTCCATCTCACTGTCAGCAACTGAAAAGGCTCTTTCTTCAAAGTAATGAATAAGCAACAACGTTGGAAACGTTCTCCCATCGGGACCTCTTTAAAAAAGTCTTTAAATCAGAAAGACAAGGGCAAATGGCCGGGCCCACTTCGAATGTTCCGCGGTCCAAGCCAAGTGTGTGACACTTTTCCTTCAATTTTGAGGCAAAAATCTTGAATTTTGGCTTGCGAGCGTATAAATTTCACGTAAATATTACAATTTGTGGGTATTTATCTCATTGTAAGTCTCGTGTGACATAAAAACTTTACATTAGCGTGAAATTGCATTGTTTCATTGAAGAATATAATGGATACATTCGTCGCACTTGAGACGGAGTCGACTGAATTTACTAAAGACTCGTCCAACATAAAATAAAGTCTTCGAACGTCACTTCTTATTCTTGCTCCTTGCTTCTGCTTCCAATTTCTGCTGTTCTGTTTTGGACTTCTTCCTCTTTGGATCGATGGACATCGCAGGTGCCCACTTTGCCACATCATTCCAACTCTTTCCGTCCATCAGAGTCACCACCTTCTTCACATAGTCCAAAGGCATCCAGAACTTGCCCCTATGCAACTTTCCGCCCTCTGTCTCTTCTGGAAAAAACTTCATGCAAACGTCCCTCCATTTCCGATCGTATCCACCTACCTGCCCGTACAACTTCACCTCCTGTAACTTGGTATACTTTTGCTTTTCCCTACTCGCATTGGCCCTTCTCATGGTGTTCTCGGCCCACCCATCAATCCAGAAGCACTCCGGTGCTCCGTGTTTCTGTTCCCCGTCCATAAGTCTCATCCACAGCGTAGGCTTCTCATAAGGCTCTTGGCTCCGAGTGGTCGCTTCCACCCCTTCAGACTGAGCAGCAAGTTTAGCTGCAGGACCGAAGCCCACCGCAGCGTTCGCCCGCACCACATCATTACCTGCGCGTAACCAATCGGCACATCAACGACGGACTAAAGTCAACGTAGATAGATTGCAAACGAATTAAAAAAAAAATTCAGGATACATGCCACGACCAAAACAGCGATTTCCTCACCCTTTGTTATTCCTTTCGGAGCTCGAGTAGCAGCTGTCTTGGGTCGAGACGAGCCGGAAGACTTGGAGGGCGCGGCAGGCTTCTTCCTCCCCTCAGACGTCGCTCTGCGAGTTGACCCTCCTGCCCCTCCACCCCTTGCCCTTCCATCACCCCTTCGCCTCCCTCCATCTTCCTCCTCCTCGTCGTCATCCCCTCCTCCTCCTCCCCTCCCCCTCCTCCTCCTCCTCCTCCTCCTCCTCCTCCTCCTCCTCCTCCTCCTCCTCCTCCTCCTCCTCCTCCTCCTCCTCCTCCTCCTCCTCCTCCTCCTCCTCCTCCTCCTCCTCCCCTCCTCCCCTCCTCCCCCTCCTCCCCCTCCTCCCCTCCTCCCCCTCCTCCCCTCCTCCCCTCCTCCCCCTCCTCCCCCTCCTCCTCCTCCTCGGAGGAGGATGATGATGACTCGACTGGCTGCCTTCGAAGCTCTTTCTTGGGATACTTTGAAACGCGCGTAGGCGCGGAAGGAGCGACAGGCCGGGCAGAAGCGCCAGGCTCAGCTTCATCTTCGTCGTCCGAGATTTGAACAACTGCCTTTCGAAGCTTTTTGGAAGGGTGTGACTCCGGCTGCGGCTGGACAGACGGCCGCTGCCCACCCTTCCCTTTGTCCCGCGTCTTCTGCGGTGACGACTTCTCTCCCCCCTTAGACGTCTTCTGCGGTGACGACTTCTCTCCCCCCTTAGACGTCTTCTGCGGTGACGACTTCTCTCCCCCCTTAGACGTCTTCTGCGGTGACGACTTCTCTCCCCCCGTAGACGTCGCTCTGCGAGTCGACCCTCCTTCCTTTCCCTGTCCCTCGCCTCCCTCGTCCCCATCCGAATCTCCTTCCGCGTCATCCTCAGCCTTCCTCTTCTTCGCCAATGACGTCCACGAGACGTCAGGCATCTTCCCCATCCGAACCAGTAAGTCTTCGAAGCCATCCAATGACTTCTTTCCGCCAAAAACGACCACGATGGGACGCAACTCCCGAAAAACTGCGTCGCTAGCTCGATAAGCTTCCTGTGGTAACCGGAAGCTCGTTCGACAGTTGTCTTTTTTGGAGGAACCATAAAGAGGTCATGGTCACCCCACCAGAAGTCCTTGAAGGACGTCCACTTGCGGCCGAACTCACCATCCAAATTCAGGATTCTACAGCACGGTAGTGGCGTCAGGCCATCGTCTTGCCTCGCGAAAGTGGATGGGAAGCCCTCACCGTCGCCCACCGCCACCTCCGCCGCCACCCTCCTCACAAATGCCTTCTTCCTGTCAGGGCCGCCTTTAGGGAGACTATGAGAAGAATACCAGACGGTCATCTTATCCCAGGAAATGCTGCGCCAGTTATACTCAATCGGCTCAGCACTTTTCTCTTCCACCTTCTCCCCCCCTTTCCCTGCAACTTTCTCCTTCGCCTCAACAACCGCCTCCTTCTTCCCTTCCCCTCCTTCCATCTTTTTTTGATAGTGGAGATACAAGTCCTTGTCCAGAAGGCCGTGCGAACCCTTCATGCTGAAGTTCGGAGCGGTTTTGTCGAGGAGATCCACTAGATCGATTTTGCTATCCATCAGATCCTTTCTCGGAATCCTTAGGTGATTGGCAAGACCTTCGGACTTTAAGAGGTAGGCGACATTGCGCGTGATGATGACGGCCTTCTCCCAAAATGCAAGGAATCGATCGACGACGTCCTTGTTCCTTGGCATCCGCCCAAGTAGTCGACAGCCGAACACCTCTTCAAATAAGCGAGAAGCCTTGTACTCCATATCAGCCCCCCCCTTACATTCGCCATCCAAGTCGGGCTTTTCCTGAAACTTAATAAGGATGAATTGGCGAACGCACTCAAGTACGTCCTTGGCCAACTCCACCAACTTTGACAGCTTTTCGGGCCCAACCTCCCCACTCATGATGCATTCACACACAGCGTCCATCATCGGAAACGACGCCAGGTTCCTTACAGACGTCCAGGACACCTTTTGCCCCTTCTTGGTGCCCTCGGCGTTAGCGAACCGGCATCTGAGAGTCATAGTCTCCTCAGAAGCTGGTGTGACTGAATTCTCATCATCCGGCCTGGCCTTTGTGAGGCGCAGGAAGGTGTTCGCCAGAACTCGATTGTAATTTGAAATTTGGGAAGGTTGGGCCTTGTTTTTTTTCCGCTCGCCTTCTTCCTCCCTCAACTCCCCCTTATCCTCCTTACTCCCCTCCAAACTCCCTTCCCTCCCGACTGATTGTTTGGTGGCCGGCAGGATGTACGCCAGCAGGTTCGTGTAATGGCCATCGGGAATAAAATGCCCTTTGCCCTGCTTCACGACGCCGTGCAAGTACAGCCTGTTGTAATTCCAAACATCCAGAAGCGCCTGCCCAAGCGTCCGATCCGCTACCGCCTGATCTTCGGCATTGGCGCCCTTGGAGATTTCGAATAGGCGATCCAGCTTCTTCTTCCCAACCTCCTGTCACGAACAGAGGAACGAAAAATTGACACACAAGAACAATTCAAGGGTCGACTTGCAGCGTGACGTTATGAACGCACGGGAGCGCGAAAAATGGTCTTCAGCGCCGAAATCGGTAAGTTAGGGTCACTCTGCGAAACCACCCCAGAAATATGTCGGGATGAGAGTTTGACTGCCATTGTCGTTTCTGTGTGCGACTTCCCGCATTTATAATGCATGATAAAGGAAGACTTTTGACATGGTCACTCCACAGTGCGACCCTTACTCGACATAACACGACGAAGTGGTGGAACTGCAGCGTCACCATTGCCATAGATAGAACTACCACTTACAGATATTTCCGGGAACTTTTTACACTCGTCCCAATTTGGAAGAAGGTCGGCCCCCCGAAGCAGAATGACGTTCGTTCCCCCGTACCCAGTATGGAATTGTTCCATAAGGGATGAGAAAAGTTTAGCCGCCGCGGCACTGTCCTTCGCGTTCTCAGACGCTGCCCCCCCTTCACACATTAGTTTCTTAACATGTGTCACACCGGGCGTCCATTCCCCCTCCAATTGCTTGAAAGACTTTAAACCCTTGAAATAGTGGTTTCCGTCGACCACCGCATATCGAAGAACGAGATATTCGCCATCAGGATGTTCTTCGTGAAATCTTGGGTCGAATGCCTTTAAGGAGGCCTGGCTTATTAGGCTGAAGACCTCCCTTGGTTGAAAATCAAAGGGCAGAACGTCGTCTTGTTCCCCGACTCGTGCATAGGTCCGGAACTCAACACCTCTCTTGAGGAAAGAAGCGGTGGACTTGGTTCCAAGATACTTCTCAATCTCCTTGTCGGACAAGGGGCGAAAGTAACGCGAGCCCACGAACTCCGCGTCAGTCCTAGCGCCATGGCATTTTTTCAGCCAATCCCGGTAAGGGCCGGTGGACGTGATGTGTTTGGCGAAGAGGCTTGGCTTGGTTTCCGCAAGCGCTTGAAAGGCGAACTGCCACACAGGGATGCACACCTTAAAATGCAAACTGTTTGTCTTTGCATTCAGCAAGATGCGCCCGTTCTCCCTGAACACCTCATCGCTTAGCAACCGCTGCCTCATGTTGTCAGGCAAAATCAGCCCGTTGACGGTGTGAATGCGCATGCTATTGCAACCGGTATCGATGAAGTCACTCGGTCGAATCCAACGGGATTCCCGCACAGCATTCGCGTCCCGAATGGCTTTGTCCCTGATCTCCTTCTCGGAGTCCACGGTCGTTGCCATCTTCCAATCTTTGATGATCGGCTCCTTGTCCACCTTTCCACTACTCGTCAGGATCCCCTCCTTGAAGAGCTTTGAAAGTGCTTTCAGAAGCTCAAGAAAAGGGGAGAAGGTAGGCCACTTTAATATATCCGACGCCGGCGCCTTGCCCCTGGCTTCGACGTAGTTAAGCATCTCCTTGACGAGTGCAAAAACGGCATCATTGCCGGCCAACCTTCCGTCACCGTCTCCTTCCCCCTCGGCACCCTGAACGAAGGCATTGACGAACATGAGACAAGAAAGCAATAAATAGTTAACGTATGCATATAGTCCGCGAGCGTAGGAAAATCTCAGAGTAGGGTGCTAAGAACACAGAAGGTAAAAAGGGTCACTCCACGGAGCTACCCCTCTGAATCTAAATCACCAAAAACGCACCGCTTCCTTTTCTCCCGCCTTCTTCCCCTTCTTTCCTTTTCCGCCTTTCTCCCCCTCGCCACCCTGGAGGAAGGCATTGACAAGATGAGACAGGAAAACAATAAATAGTTTAACGTTTGCAAATAGTCGGCGTGCAGACAAAAAATACCGAATAGGGTGCAAAGCACGGAGAAGGTAAAAAGGTTCACTCCACAGAGCTACCCCTCTAAATCTAAATTCCGCAAAAACGCACCTCTTCCTTTTCTCCCGCCTTCTTCCCCTTCTTTCCCTTCCCGCCCTTCTCCCCCCGGCCGCGTCATCCTCCCCCTTATCCTTCCCCTTCTCCTTTTTATCCGCATCCCTCTTCTTTTTGGACGCTTTTGCCTGACCCTCAAGCAGCTTCGCCCGTTCACGATCCCTTCTCTTGAGATCCACTTCATGAACTTGATGACCTTGTCCACCTTCGCCTCCGTGTACGCCTTTGGTTTCCACTTGAACTTTTCGGTGCCCTTGGACTTGACTTGGTTGACAAAATCATAGGCCAGGTCACCGTTGAAGGTGTCAGATTGCATTGCGAAATCGGCCGCCGCCTCAACGCGTAGTTGGGTGAGATACTTGCGAAACTCCCCGGCACCCATCGTAACATCCTTAGGGGGATTGCCTAGGATGAGTCGCCAATATCACAGAGTCTGCACCTTCTTCTTCTGCAATAAGCTTTAGGTAAGCTGCTTGGAGTGTCGTCGTCGCCTTTTTTTAGCCTGCTGGAAGGTATACCAACAACACACAACATACACATGAAGCGAAATGTATTAAGAAGAATAATCTGAACTCTGGCATCCTAGCTCTGCAGCGCGACCTTCAGCGTTAAAACTTAAAAAACATTGTACAAACCTTTGCCTTCCCTTCCCCTTCGGAGTTGGCTCGGGCTCATTTTCTTCCTCCTCCTCCTCCTCCTCGTGCTCCTCCTCCTCTTCCTCCTCGTCCACCTCCTGCTCCTTCTCCTCCTCTTCCTTCTCGTCCACCTCCTGCATGAAAAAAAAATAATAATAATTCAGACGATGACATAAAAAAAACGAGCATTAATTTTGTTTTAACGTTGCTCTGCGGAGCGACCCCAACCCTAAGCTTGAACAGTAAAATGAAACAAATTTCCTACCTCTACGTTCTCCGTCCCCATCCCTTCGACCTCTTCGAAAGGTTGATCGTCATCCTGCAAGACGAAACGTGCGTTCAGATAAATATACAAAGTCAGTCAAAACAGGAACTATTTCTTGAATATCCTATCTTCACAAATCGACCCGAACCTTTAGCGGCATTTGCTTACCTCCGGTTCCACGCTGAAGGACTTTGTCCCTCAAAACATGGAATGTCACCCTCCTGGCGGGAAGTAGAGCAAGAAATGCGTTCATCGTTAGTAACAATTTTCAACAAAAGAAATACACAACACTAATCTAAACGGACTGAATAAAAATGTACACAAATGTCAATAATTACCTCAATGTCAAATCTCCACTCCCGCAACACTTGTCCGATCGGCCACATCTCAGATGGAGTTGTGTGGCTCAGTTCGTTTTCGAAAAACGTCCGAAGAAAAAACAAGTGAGATAGCATGTCCTGACTCCATGATTTCTCGTTTATGTTCGCCGTCACTAACGACAGGCAGTCGTCGATCCCCTTGTACTCAAGCCATGCGACAACCTCCTTTCGTGGGGGCTCATACTGTCCGGCCATGTCGAACTCCCCACTCTGACGAAAACGCAGGATCTCATCCTCGCACAACTGAAGAAACAATTCAACAGCTCGACTCGGAAGAATAGGGTCTGGGTTCACCCTAAACTGCGCCATCCACACTGAATACGACGAAAGGAAGTGCGATCTAACCCCATCCAAATCTTCAATCACTTCCGAACCAGCCCTGAACAACTCGGGAGATACCGAGTGGTCCATGGCGATCAGAAAGTCGCCGAAGACATCCCAGTCGAACTGTGCAGCCTTGAACCCTTTCTTCAAGAGCAGATTGACATCCGTTTCCGTCAGCGGGGAGGTGTCCCAATCCTCACCTGTCTTCCCCTGCTCTAGGACCTGGTACATTTCCCACCTGCAGACAGATATGATGATGTCAAAATACTCGTGTGACAATGGGTGCTGTCTCGTGTCCTTGCAGTACTGTTTGGTCGCACAAGACAGCTTGATCCAGACGAGCAGGCTTCGAGGAACATAAGCTGTAACATCCGCTGCGTCGGGTATCGTTGACCCGCACTCGGTAACAAGCAACTCAAAGGTGTCGAAAAGAGATGCAATTTCTTTCCCCTTTAACCTTTTGCCTCGAAGGCTCCGCCCCATGACTTCGAACAAAAGATCACGAAGTGTTGGATCACTCCAAGGGTTCATCTTCTCATCAGACCCGACTGACAACCTCTCATGCCAGACACCGTCATCGATCGCAACTTCGATCTCCTTCGACACAAAGGTGCTCAAGAACGACTTGGCGTCATCGTTCAGATGTTTTTCGTAAGTCGTCAACCATGACTTCCAAGTTTCCAAGCCCCTCAACTGGATCGGCTGCACACAGGTCCACAAAACGAAACAAAAGCATAATCGGAAAAAAAGTTTAGGGTCACTCTGCGAAGTGACCCTTCATAAAAAAATCTCAAACAGAACGAACGACTAACTGACATGCACTATGAAGCGGCGAAAAAATTATTAGCTCACCCGCAATTTCTCCTCCCCACTCCCAACCTCGGCGTTCCCCTGAGACTCTGTCTCATCTCCCCCTTTCTTCCTCTGGATGCAGCAAGACAGAGGAAAGCATACTCGTTGAAAAAGTTTAGGGTCACTCTGCGAAATGACCCTCCATAAATTAATCACACATGCAAAGGAAACGGCAACTCAGAAATGATGGACAAATGAACAAAGAACAAAGGCGAAAAACACAGGATTACTTATCGCTCACCTCCGTTGTTGTCCCGCTCTTCTTGGGATCCTCTGACTTCTTTTCGTCTGCCCCCCGCTTCCTCTGAAATCAAAACAACAGGGAAAAGCATACTTGTTGGTTCAGGTTAGGGTCACTCTGCGAAATGACCCATTCATGGTCAGACGAGCTTAGCAGAGATAAGGAATAACGAAACCGTTAAAAAAAACACGCACACTAATGGGGGTAAAAACTGTTTCTCACCTGAGACGGCTCCGTACCCTCCTTCTCCGAGACCCCCGCGGTCTTCCCATCCACCTCCGTCGACTTTTCTGCAGCCTGCGCCTTCCTGCGCTCCTCCTCAAGTTTGGCTTGGTATTTCAGGCGTGCCGCCACACCCGCCTCCATCATCCTCTTCCCCTCCTCCTGCACCTTCCTCTTCGCCTTTGCCTCCTCGTCCTTCTTTTTCCTTTCCTCATTCGCCTTTCTCTCCTTTTCGTCCCGCTCCCACGACGCCCTCCTCTTCCTGCGCTCCGCCTCCTCCATCTCCGCAGCTTCCATTTCTGCCTGCTTCGCCTCTCGCTCTGCCCTTTCCTTCTTCACCCATTCCCTCTGCTCCCTTTCCAGGAGCTCCTGGGCGGCCTTCCGTTCCTTGTCCTTTTTCTCCAGATTCACCAGATCTTCGGCGTGCTGCGTTGCCTGATCCAGATAAGAAGTCAGAAGTGCCATGCGGTCATTCCTTCTCTTTCTTTCCTCCTCCGGAAGATCCTCCAGTGGCCTTGGGTCTGCCTTGTCCCTGTCCTCCATGCTGATCAGGAGGTCAATGTTCTTCTGCAGATCACGCAGGAACCGCTCATGGTCATCCTCCTTCTCCTCCCATTCCGCTCTTGCTTTCTTTCTTGCCTGTGGGGAGCGGCTCCTCGGAGGTGAGTTTGACGACCGGCGCTTGGGTGGCGACCGGCGCTTGGGCGGAGACTTCCGACCGTGAGACTTTGCAGGCGACTTGGGCGGTGATCGGGACTTGGAGGTCGCCCCCTTCTTTGGAGGGGAGCTTTGGGGAGACGCGGGCTGCGAGCTGGGCTGTGAGGTCGAGGCCTCGGGTAGGGACCTTGAAGGAGACCTGGGCGACGTGCTGACCTTCGAGGTCGAAGCCTCGTGGTGGGACCTTAGAGGTGACTTGGGCGGCGGGCTGCCCTGCTCAGACGCCTCGTGGTGGGCCCTTGGAGAAGACTTGGGCGGCGAGCTGGGCTTCGAGGTAACCACCTCGACGGGGGCGGACCTCGGCGAGTTTGAGGTCGACTTCCCGAGGACGGGGGACTCCTTGTTGATGGCGGGCCGCTGGGGAGACTGTGGAGACACAACGGAGCTGGACCCAGCCCCGGCAGCCTGTGCCTCAGGTGCGGGCCGCTGAGGAGACTGTGGAGACACAACGGAGCTGGACCCAGCCCCGGCAGCCTGTGCCTCAGGTGCGGGCCGCTTGGGAGATTTGGAGGCCGACGCCTCCACGGAGCTTGGCCCAGCCCCGGCAGCAAGCATTGTTGACAGAGGAGGAAACTCCTCTACGCCCTTGGGCGGAGAGGCGGGTGGCGTACTATACTTAGGAGACTCGCTCGTCGACTTGACCTTGTCGACATAGGTGGCCCTCTCCACCTCTTTTCCCTTCTGAAGCAAGGAGGCCCTCTCCTGCTCCTCCTTTTCCTTCTGAAGCTGAACTTCCCTCTCCTTCTCTTGTTCCTTCTGCGGCAAATAAGGAAAAACAAATAGACCAATGTCGGATGAAGAAAGTGTAAATTCGCATCAGCGTGAGGGGTGGCGCTGCAGCGCTACCCTAAGAAGAAACAAGGATGAAATCCCATTCAGGTTTGGGAAAAAAAAAATCGAAGATGTAACTTTTATAAACGTATCTGGAAAGGGTGACTCGGCAGCGCGACCTTACAACACAAATGTGATTGAATAACGTATCTTGGAAAGGTCACTCGGACGCGCTACCCTACAAACAAAATGTTATTGAATAACGTATCTGGAAAGGGTGACTCTGCAGCACTACCCTACAAACAAAATGTTATTGAATAACGTATCTGGAAAGGGTGACTCTGCAACGCGACCCTACAACCAAAATGTGATTGAATAACGTATCTTGGAAAGGTGACTCTGCAGCGCTACCCTACAAACAAAATGTTATTGAATAACGTATCTTGGAAAGGTGACTCTGCAGCGCGACCCTACCAACAAAATGTTATTGAATAACGCATCTTGGAAAGGTGACTCTGCAGCGCGACCCTACAAACACTGAATGGAAGTTTGCATTGTGAGGGGGTCACTCTGCAGCGCGACCTTACAAACAAAGACTGCGACATTGCGCAAGGGTAGGGGTCACTCTGCAGAGCGACCCTACCCAAAAACAATACTAACCACTCCCCAAAAAAATCACGCATGGATGGTGGTGGTGGGTGGCTGGCAGGCATGGATGGTGGTGGTGGGTGGCTGGCACGCATGGATGGTGGTGGTGGGTGGCTGGCACGCATGGATGGTGGTGGTGGGGTGCTGGCATGCATGGATGGTGGTGGTGGGTGGCTGGCACGCATGGATGGTGGTGGTGGGTGGCTGGCACGCATGGATGGTGGTGGTGGGGTGCTGGCATGCATGGATGATGGTGGTGGGGTGCTGGCATGCATGGATGGTGGTGGTGGGTGGCTGGCACGCATGGATGGTGGTGGTGGGGTGCTGGCATGCATGGATGGTGGTGGTGGGTGGCTGGCACGCATGGATGATGGTGGTGGGTGGCTGGCATGCATGGATGGTGGTGGTGGGGTGCTGGCACGCATGGATGGTGGTGGTGGGGTGCTGGCATGCATGGATGATGGTGGTGGGGTGCTGGCATGCATGGATGGTGGTGGTGGGTGGCTGGCATGCATGGATGATGGTGGTGGGGTGCTGGCATGCATGGATGGTGGTGGTGGGTGGCTGGCATGCATGGATGATGGTGGTGGGTGGCTGGCATGCATGGATGGTGGTGGTGGGGTGCTGGCACGCATGGATGGTGGTGGTGGGGTGCTGGCATGCATGGATGATGGTGGTGGGGTGCTGGCATGCATGGATGGTGGTGGTGGGTGGCTGGCATGCATGGATGATGGTGGTGGGGTGCTGGCATGCATGGATGGTGGTGGTGGGTGGCTGGCATGCATGGATGATGGTGGTGGGTGGCTGGCACGCATGGATGGTGGTGGTGGGTGGCTGGCACGCATGGATGGTGGTGGTGGGGTGCTGGCATGCATGGATGGTGGTGGTGGGTGGCTGGCACGCATGGATGGTGGTGGTGGGTGGCTGGCACGCATGGATGGTGGTGGTGGGGTGCTGGCATGCATGGATGATGGTGGTGGGGTGCTGGCATGCATGGATGGTGGTGGTGGGTGGCTGGCACGCATGGATGGTGGTGGTGGGGTGCTGGCATGCATGGATGGTGGTGGTGGGTGGCTGGCACGCATGGATGATGGTGGTGGGTGGCTGGCATGCATGGATGGTGGTGGTGGGGTGCTGGCACGCATGGATGGTGGTGGTGGGGTGCTGGCATGCATGGATGATGGTGGTGGGGTGCTGGCATGCATGGATGGTGGTGGTGGGTGGCTGGCATGCATGGATGATGGTGGTGGGGTGCTGGCACGCATGGATGGTGGTGGTGGGTGGCTGGCATGCATGGATGATGGTGGTGGGTGGCTGGCATGCATGGATGGTGGTGGTGGGGTGCTGGCACGCATGGATGGTGGTGGTGGGTGGCTGGCACGCATGGATGGTGGTGGTGGGTGGCTGGCACGCATGGATGGTGGTGGTGGGTGGCTGGCACGCATGGATGGTGGTGGTGGGTGGCTGGCACGCATGGATGGTGGTGGTGGGTGGCTGGCACGCATGGATGATGGTGGTGGGGTGCTGGCACGCATGGATGGTGGTGGTGGGTGGCTGGCACGCATGGATGATGGTGGTGGGTGGCTGGCATGCATGGATGGTGGTGGTGGGGTGCTGGCACGCATGGATGGTGGTGGTGGGTGCTGGCATGCATGGATGATGGTGGTGGGGTGCTGGCATGCATGGATGGTGGTGGTGGGGTGCTGGCATGCATGGATGGTGGTGGTGGGTGGCTGGCACGCATGGATGGTGGTGGTGGGTGCTGGCATGCATGGATGGTGGTGGTGGGTGGCTGGCACGCACGGATGGTGGTGGTGGGTGGCTGGCACGCATGGATGGTGGTGGTGGGTGGCTGGCAGGCATGGATGGTGGTGGTGGGTGGCTGGCACGCATGGATGGTGGTGGTGGGTGGCTGGCACGCATGGATGATGGTGGTGGGGTGCTGGCATGCATGGATGGTGGTGGTGGGGTGCTGGCATGCATGGATGGTGGTGGTGGGTGGCTGGCACGCATGGATGGTGGTGGTGGGTGGCTGGCACGCATGGATGGTGGTGGTGGGGTGCTGGCATGCATGGATGATGGTGGTGGGGTGCTGGCATGCATGGATGGTGGTGGTGGGTGGCTGGCACGCATGGATGGTGGTGGTGGGTGGCTGGCACGCATGGATGATGGTGGTGGGGTGCTGGCATGCATGGATGGTGGTGGTGGACATATCGCTGGCTGAGGACCAACACGAAAAAAGAAGCCATATCGCTGGCTGAGGACCAACACGAAAAAAGAAAACATATCGCTGGCTGACGACCAACACGAAAAAAGAAAACATATCGCTGGCTGACGACCAACACGAAAAAAGAAAACATTTAGCTGGCTTAGGACCAACACGAAAAAAGAAAACATTTAGCTGGCAGAGGACCAATACGAAAAAATACTCTGGTCGCTCGCTGAGGACCAACCCTTAAAAAGAAGCCGTGTCGCTGGCTGAGGACCAACACGAAAAAAGAAAACATATTGCTGGCTGAGGACCAACCCTAAAAAAGAAGGCATATCGCTGGCTGAGGACCAACACGAAAAAAGAAGCCATGTCGCTGGCTGAGGACCAACCCTTAAAAAGAAGGCATATCGCTGGCCGAGAACCAACCAGAAAAAAGAAGTCATGTCGCTGGCTGAGGACCAACACGAAAAAACAAGCCATATCGCTGGCTGAGGACTACAAAAGGGCATCATAGACGCCACCCTGCTCGCGCGAGTAAGTAGGGGTTCGTTGCACATTTACCTGCACGCATAAATCAGGAAGGGGGAAAAACGGCATTGAACAGGACCACGATTAGAATTGGGCTAGCTATAAACTAACCGGACCATTTGAAGGCATAGCAACAAACATCACGCTCGACATCAAAAAAGACTGCGCTGTTGATGCACCTTTTTCATTATGGCGGCGAGTTGAGGCGGCATTTGTCTCACCATCTTCAGGCAGCGATGATTATTACAGAAAACAGCTATGGCGGCAGCAGTGGTGGTGCGGTTTTCGAAACCCAACAGCTGTTGTGACCGATCGTCCGTGGAGCGACCCCTGTCAACGGCCCAGCGTAACCGGCGTTCAGGACGGAAAACGTGGCATGCTCGCCATTCGGCCAACGAGGCGAAACGCGGCGCTAGATTATTCTTATTGACAAACCGCGCATGCGGATTGGACGACTCACAATGTGACGTAATCCAAGCGTCGGTCTTCACGGTCCCGCAGGTATAAAAAGGAACAACACGCAGCCAATTTGACGCTACAATCGGGATGTTTGGATTCGGGCGTCACCATGCTGCCGTGGATAACGACGTCCGCGGTTCGATTCTAGCGTGAGCCCGGTGCTTTTTTGCACGTCGTCTGAGAGATCATCTGTCATATTACCACCAGTCGTCACTCTGCAAAGCGACGTGCCTACTGCCACGTGGTATGGCAAAAATTTCGAATGCAGAACTTTTGGGGTATACAAATAAATATATTCATGAATCGGGTATAGTAAATGTATGGGGATATATACTAACATGCTAGCCAATATATTTATACTTTCTGCTGTCCATATGCTTATTATTATGATTATTGTTATGAATATGATATATGTTCTTTCTAATATTTGTTAAATATATTTTCCTATTTACTGCTAACTTACTGTACTAGTTTTTTATATAAATGACTAGTACTAGATAGATTAATGCCATGAATACAAATTTAAAATATTGATTAAATTTTATGACAATATTACATATATTTATGGACATCACTCTTTTTTTCATACAATAAGTAGAAAATATTTAGTATTAGAGATAGCTAGTCTGTCCAGTTCATATTTCTTCTATCTAAACAATAATGATTGTAATAGAAATAGTACTAAATACTAATTAAAACTATATAAATACCAATAAATACTTTCCATATTTCTGCTACATAATTAAACAATAATGATTAAAACAATTATGTTCAATATTCAATTTCATTTAGTAGAATCTTAAATAATTCCATGAATTAATTCACGTATTTTCCTGTCTTGGTGTGATCATCCAGGTACCTCGATCGGCAACGACACGACACGCCTGAAAAATGAGCCGGGAAGGTGTGTTTCCAATGATGCAAATCTTGGTCGCGCTGCAGCGCGACCTCTTCTCAGTTCCATACGAAAAGGCCTTAAAACTTGTGTGTAACTTCGCAAGGGTCGCGCTGCAGAGCTACCAAAAATTTCATGAAGTTTGACTTTCTCTATATTTGCTTCGCAATTGAGATTCTTTTGTATCTGCGAAGAAGGTGGGGTCATTTCGCGGAGTGACCCTGCTAATATGTAAATTTTTCCGTGAATTTCTTTTTGTTTCTGCAGCACGGGAACGGGTGTTTCTTTCGCCAACCTCCTCCTCCTTGCGTGGCGGCTTTGCTAATCGACTCAATGCCCACAACTTGAGCATCGGGACACCGACGCCCCTTGCAGCGGATCTGAAAAACAGCTCGAAACGAAATTTCGGGAATGAGAACCGCAGCACCTCGCCCGCCGTCAGGAAGCCAGCGAAAAGGCCTGGCCAGTACGCCGAGAAGAAGTCTGTTGTGGGGACTCATCTTGCTGATGAGGCGTACAACGTAGTTCATCACATGAGGAATGAATCTACCAAGCGGGCCTCTTTTGAGGAGATTGTTGATGGCTTCAATAAGAGGGCTGACGAGCTCAAGGCGGAGCATTTTGACATTCCGGTGGCCAAGCTTTTTGATGAGCAGCGGCTTGCACAACTGTCGAGGTCTTGGGTGGCTCGGCTGATCGCCCTTTTTGACGACCTGTCGAAATCCGACCATGACAGAGACGTCAAGATCATTTTGGTGTCAACTCTTTTTTGTGGGGACGACATCGAGAAGGAGTTTTCGGCGGCAGAGTTGGAGAGAATGACGGGTGTCCCCGCGAAGACCATTCTCAAAGTTCGGGCGATCAGAAAGCAACAGAAGATGGAGTTCCTGACGCGTGCGCTGGCGCGAAAGAAGAGGAAGTTGCCCCAATTTGTAATCGAGTCGATCGCGCAGGCTTGGACTGATGAGGAGAACTCGCGCGCTTCGCCCCAAGAGAGGGATACCATAAAGACGCACGAACGAGTTGGCAATCGTGCGATTTTGGTTGGTGTCCAAGGGGCCTACTTCTACCTCACCTCGAAGGAGGACATATATCTCAAGTTTTTAGCGGAGCACACGTACTGGGACAAGAAAAGTCCGCAGTATGAGAAGGATGTCGGCATCCATGTCGGATATACGACTTTCTGCAAGTACGCCCCCAAAACCGTCAAGGGGAAGTGGAAGGAGAGAAACGTGTGCGCCTGTGAGACGCATACGGTCATGCAGTCGAAGGTAGCGGCATGGACTAGGTACTGCAAGGCGAAGCACGGCAAGAACTGCAAGTGCGGCGACGAGTGTGAGGGATGTTTAAGGGCGAGATTGCCTGACGGCACGTGCGGGATGTTCGAAAGCCTGCACACGACCGAATGGGTGAAGCACTTCCATTGCCGTGTGGCGGAGGCGGATGGGGGAAGTGAGCTGGGGGGTGGGGCAAACTCGGCGAGAAACGAAGAGGAGGAAGGGGACAATAATGTGACGGAAGATGAATGGCAGGGGCAAGACCTTGACGATCTTGAAATAAATGAGAGGATCGTGGAGGATGAGGAAGGGGTGCCAAGGGTAGGGGACCCATCCATGGAGGAGGGGTCTGTCTTTCGCATTCTGAAGAGGGCATGTATGGAGAACTCGTGTCCCGAGTCCCGGTGTGGCATCAAAGACTGGGTGTTGTGTGACCGGGACAAGAATTCAACAGAACTACTAAATTGGTTCAGATACGTGAAGAAGGAGGTAGTGGTTTCCCGACCGGCAGGGGAGGTAAGCGTGTTTGGATTTTGTGACGCAATTATTTCGCAGCGTCATTCTGCAGCGCGATGTTAATTTAAAGGCTTTTCTGATACTTTATGAATATGTTACTTGCAAATTTACTTCATCCCTTGGTTAAAACAGGACGCGACCGATCGGCGGGTCCCGGAGAAGGTCAAGCGGCCCGTACAGGAAACGATGAGGTCAACGCCCGCGCAGCTGAGGCTGGCGATTATCGAGAGTTGGGAGGACTTTACCAACCACTGCTTTACGTCATGGTGGCAGTCGGCAACGATCAAGGACCGGGAGAGGAACATGACTGAGGGGGATGTGCTCGTGCATGGAGATTGGGCCGAGAATTACGAGAACAACAACTACGTCCAACTGCAGTCGCAGTACTTTCACAAGACGAGCTTTGTCCTCATGCCCATGATCGTGCGATATTTGCACAATGGTGCGATGGCAAAGCGAACGTTCTTTTTTCTCGGGGAAGCCAAGATGAAGCGGGGAGAGCGGGCGCTCGTCTACGCGCTGAGGACAATCATGGAAACCCTGCGCGGACTTGGTGTGGGGGTGAAGAGGATGTTCATGTGCTCTGACAACTGCTCATCCCAGTTCAAGTCCAAGTACGTGGTTAACGCCGTCTTCCGCCTCCTCATGCAGGATCCCGACTTGGAATCCTTCGAGTACCACTACTTGGGTGAGCAGCACGGGAAGGGGGAGGTGGATGGTCAGGGAGCGAAGTTCAAGTGCATTGTGAGGAACATGCAATGCATTCCTGAGAACCAGGGCATCGTTACAGGGCGCCAGATCGTCAAGTACATGCGGGACAGCTGGGAAGGAGGCAAAACCACGAGCAGGGAGTCGGCCCGCGCTCGGGCAGAGGGCGTCCACCGTCATTTCTTTCATTTTCCTGAGGTGCGAAACTCAATTTTTCTTGAACTTGATTGAGGTATCTCTGCAGAGTGACCTTTTGCCCATTTGCATTTTATTATTTGATAATGCTAAAAGAACTGGTATGAATTAGCGTCTTATATAGTGAAAAATGCATGCAAAGCACTTTCAAAGGGGTATCTCTGCAGAGTGACCCTTCATGTGTACTTGATCTATTGACACATACCAACTTTCCGTTTCTGACATTCTCCCTCATTGCAGGACCTCGACTCCGGCGCCCGTATGATACCGACGCGTGTCGAGGCCATCAAGCAAGCGCACTGGTGGCGCCTGGACAAGTCTGACCCGGGGCTCCTGATGATGAGGCGTTTTTCGTGCTACTGCCCAGCCTGCCTAGCTAACAGGTGGGAGGAGTGCCGGACCGAGTGGACACATATCGAGGAATTTAACGATGAGGGCCAAACGATGAAAACTTTCCGCCTGATGCCGCCAACGCAGCCCATACCTCCGGTTCGCCAGCTGACGCGGGCGGAACTGCTGAAGGATCAAAGGGATGCCATTGGCAGGCAGATGCGCATGTATGATTACATCGCAGTTCCGTCAGACAGAGAGGACGTGAACCACAATTCCGCCCACCCTTTTTGGGTGATGCAGGTGGTGAGGGAGGCCTCAGTGCTGGAGAAGGAGGAGGTTAGGTGGGTTGAGGGACAAAACGGACGGCAGAAGGAGATTTTCTTGCCCGGCCACGCCGTTCTGGCGGTTCGGCTGTGGAAGCGAGATATGCATGACCCCCTGCATTTTACTCTGGATTTGGCTGATTGGCCGGAGTCCCGCCCAGCCGACCTGGTCGATTGCTATCTGTGCATCTCCGCTGCTCTTCCGCTCCAGTGCATGGTCCTTGGCAACCAAAGGCAAGCCTACGTTGATATGAGCAAGGAGCTTGACGCGTGGCTAACCGCTCTTGTACGCAACCAGCAAGCCCCGGAGGGGCTGCCACCGGCTTAAACTTTCGGGGACGCTCCGCAGCGCCACCCCTACGGATCTTTAAGCCTGGGCTTTATTCGCCTACGGTTGGGACAGTGTTTATTCGTGTTTATATATTTTTGGAGAACATTTTTTTGTTTTTTCATATGTTACATTAGATGACAAGTGGCTGGGAACATTGTTAGCCTCGGTAGTGACAAATTTTAGTATATTTCCGTGTCGAAATGGCGAGTATTTTATTTAACTTGTACAATAATTATTTCGAATTACAAATTTATAATTTGGTTTGACCTAAAAATCATGTCGTCACTCAAATATAGTAGTTGCTGTGTAGGACTTTCCGTCTGCAAATTGGTTCGTACTAATTTCGAATGTCACAACAATGTTACTGTACTAAGGCCTGTTTGGTAGATGTCTTAAAACACAAATTCGCTCCGGAAGTGCCAAAGTACCTTGCTTGTAACCGGACTAGTTACGAATTGTGATTGGAAGGTTGTCCCCTACAACCACAAGGAATAGAGGGGACGCTCCGCAGCGCCACCCATACGACAGTCCGGACCGGGCTTTGCTGAAATAATTTTCTCACTCGCAACTTAGCCATCAAACTCACTTTTACGATGGAGCGCGCCGATGTTTTTGGTTCGCAGCATACATATGTGCATGTCGATAAAAAGGAGCATGCGGCCAACATGTATGTTGAAATCGACTCCCCCCCCCACGACTTCCCACGCTCCCTGCGGGGACCGTTTGGAGGTTGGGGTTCAGGTGTCATTGCGTTCGGAAACGGGATGATCGACCTGATGCCCCCAGATTCAGATTTGGCGCCTGCCCCCCGTGTTCCGGGTAAGGCCAGGGTGGTGCAATGCCTCCAGAATGAGGGCACGGAAATTTCGCCCAATGTCTCGGCTGTGCGCCTCCGGGCTGAGGCCCAGCATGAGTTCTTGAATGCGGCGGAAATAGGTGGGGCCGTATGGGCCCCCAAACAATTTTCCAACGAGCCTCCAAATTTCGTGGGGGACTTGTACAAGGGAGCGTACAAGTTTCGTGACATTGAGATCGATGGATGGGGGTCATTTCTCCAGGAAAAGTGAATGCCGGTCCCATTTGGCAAATATAATCGATGATTAATTCCATGCAACATTTTGCGTTGGTCAAATGTGTAAATTTGCATTATTCATCGATTCAATAAAATTATGGGGGTGGGTATACCCACCATTTGATGGTTGAAAGTACTACTAGCTTCGTCGATTAACTCTTCTCAACATGGTCCTCTAGTCGACTAGGATTGTACCAATCCATCAGGGTATCGAGAAACTTGTTATGCCGAAACACTCCGGTCGAAAATTTCGTGCCACCTGCAGGCAATCAAAAAGCGCACGCGGACCGACGGGAAAGAGTAGTTAGTCACGAAATTAAAAAAACGACAAAAAGTGTCACACGCGGCCCGGCGGGAAAGAGTAGTTTGTTACGAAGTTAAAAAAACGACGAAAAGTGTCACACTTTTCGGAACATTCGAAGTGGGCCCGGCCAAATATCTGGACAAGGGGCCAAGGTGGCAATAACCACTGCACCATGCTCTTGAGAAAGTCTTAACAATCCAGCTTTCTACCCTTTCAGAAGCTGCCTTGCGTTAGCAACGATTCTGGGCCCTCTGGCTCGCTCACCTCACTCAATCTGCGCTTCTTTATGGCTGCCGGATATGCGAAGCTTGGGCCGAGCGTGTCGTGGCGAGGTCGTCTGCCCGACTCATCACATCTCGAAACCGTGCACTGCGACTAGAATAAAACGATGCCCCCCTTTGCCTTTTGTATCTGGCGTCAAAAGAACAATGAACTCGCTTGGAAAACACTGTCGCAAAGAGCTTCCTACAGGCATTATAAGCAATTTTCGCAGCTTTTACCGCACTTACTGCACATCCGGAAGACCATTAGAGGCCTTCGCGCGGAATCTCAAGTGGGCACGCATATCTTCTGCTGGATTATGCC
>RPFO01000423.1:0-24980 GCA_009746045.1 Mesostigma viride
ACTGCCGAGCAGCTTGAAGCGGCCTGAAGTAGCCGGGTAGTTGACCTCGATCGGTGTCATCTAAGAGGCGGAGTGTGGGCGGGGGCCCGGCCATGCTGATAGCCAGGCCGGGCCTCCGTTTTAAGGCTGATTTCGAGACCAACCGCCCGAGCCTCGAGCGCCAGGCAGTGCAGCCAAAGTTCGGCATGGCAGACTCCGGCTAGCTTCTCGATGAGCGTGATGTCGTCGGCATAATTAATTTAATTAAACAATTTTAACTCGTGCCCCCGTTGCATGCATGCATGGGGAGTCACGGAGCACCAGAGTGTGTGTGCACAGCAGGAAGAAAGGGCAGAGACCCCCTTTCTCCTTCATGCCAGAGGCATGCCACAGCAGCAATCGGACACGATAGACGATCCGGCAAGTTATGTGGGTGCAATAAGACCCATGTGAGCATATCATAACAATTAAGGAGCGTGGGCATGCAAGTAAACTGATCATAGCCATGCAGGACGTAGCATCATCATTGGCTGTACAAGGGCCTAGCTAAGGCTATGGCTGGTTGTGTACCGTGCGTTAGCGGTGCGCACACGTGACTAGGTATGGGTGGCACGGCTAGGGAAACATTCTTGGCATGGCTGCCATCACTAGGAGTTAATTTTACGGGGCGTAAACGCCCCGGTTGAGGTTACCGGGGCGGTTACTGGCCAGTAACCATGTACGTTTAAGGTTACCGGCCAGGTTACCGGCCGGTAACCCGGAATGCAACAGACTAAATACCGGCCGGTAATGGTTACCGGGCGGTATTAGTTACCGGAACGTTTACTGGGCGGTAACTTTTACCGGAGCCGTAACCATGCCCGTAACCTATCTGGGTTACGGTCATGGTTACGGCCCAAGTAGAAGTTACCGGGCGGTAAACTGGTATGGTTACGGGACCAGTTCTGAGAACCGGGATGGGTTACCGGCATGGTTACGGGACCAGTTCTGATAACCGGGCCTGGCTACTGGCCTGGTTACGGGTCCGTCAACCGTCCCGTAACCTGCAGTAGTTACGGCCCAGTAGTTGACCCTGGTTACTGCGGTGGTTACGGGGCCGGTTATGCCCCAGTAATATTAGTAACCCATGCCTACAACGCAGCCTGTCCGGGTTATGGCCCCGAATTCTAAAATGCATTGACCCCGGCTATGGTGAGTGGCTTGCATGATATGGTGCTTTTCAAGATGCATTTTTGAATTAGGCATTTCATTAAAATGTTTAAGAAGTCATTAATAATCAATTGCACGAATCACTTCCATCCGATGTTGTCAACGTGGGCTTCATGATGAAATCGTGGAGATGACGCACATGAAGTTCACGGAACATCTTAGGTAATAAATTAAGCCGTTACGGCAGTAGAACCTTGGCCGATGAGGGTGGCGTCTTGAAGCTGTTGTCACCCTCAAGTCCGCTCGGCCAGGGGTAATCGCCCATGTTGATTTGAAAGGTACCGCCGTCCATATGGCGGCTCCGCTTTTGGTGCGAGTTGACCAACTTCCCGTCTTAATCATTCCGGATTGCCTGCAGTTCATTCCGCCTTTGTCCAAGTAAGACAGCAACTGTCACGCACTCATAGAAAACGCAAAATGCCCCGAATGCAGTTACGGCCATACGGTAGCGAGGAATAGCAGTTGAAATTTCTAGTACACAGGCAACTAGTAAGAAAAGGGACGATGCGTGCACCACCACCAATACGTACGTGCATCCCTCTCTTGAAAATGACAGCATCTTCCATGCCGTCCAAGAAAAACGCAACGTATTTAACATGAACCCGAATGCAGTTACGGTCGTAGACTAGTGAGGACTGGCAGCTGAAAGTTCTAGTTGATGGGCTGAGAATAAGGAAAAAAATGATGCGTGCACCCACCTAACCTATTACGTCCCTCCCATGGCAAGGAACCAGCAAAACCACCCACATACCCTGTTGTGTCCCTCCCTTGACAAGGAACAAGCACGTGCACATGCCCCACCCCACATGCATGCCTCCCTTGACAAGAATCGAACGGGCACGTGCACCCACCTACCCTATGTGCAGCCCTCCTTTGACAAGGAACAAGCACGTGCACATGCCTACCCCACATGCATGCCTCCCTTGACAAGAATCGAACGAGCACGTGCACCCACCCACCCTGTGTGCACCCCTCCTTTGACAAGGACCAAGCACATGAACTCACCTACACTACGCGCGTCCCTCCCTTGACAAGGAATAGGCACGTGCACATGCCTACCCCACATCCATGCCTCCCCTGACCAGTAACAAGCACGTGCACCCACCTACCCTACGTGCATCCCTCCTGTGACATGGAACAAGCACGTGCACCCACCAACCCTATGTACGTGCCTCTTGACAAGCAACAAGCACGTGCACCCACCTACCCTAAGTGCCCCCCTCCTTCGACAAGGAACACGCATGTGCACTCACCTACCGTACGTGAATCCCTCCCTTGGCAAGGACCAAGCACGTGCACCCACCTACCCGATGTCCGCCCCTCCCTTGATAAGGTACAAGCATGCCCACCCACCTACCCTACCTGCATCCCTCCCTTGACATGGAACAACCATGTGCACATTCCTACTCCACATGCCCCCCTCCTTTGACAAGGAACAAGCATGTGCACTCATCTACCGTACGTGCATCCCTCCCTTGACAAGGAACAAGCAAGCCCACCCACCTACCCTACCTGCATCCCTCCCTTGACATGAAACAAGCACGTGCACATGCCTACCCCACATGCATGCCTCCCTTGACAAGGAACGAGCACGTGCACCCACCCACCCTGTGTGCACCCCTCCTTTGACAAGGAACAAGCACATGAACTCACCTACACTACGTGCGTCCCTCCCTTGACAAGGAATAAGCACGTGCACATGCCTACCCCACATCCATGCCTCCCCTGACCAGTAACAAGCACGTGCACTCACCTACCCTACGTATGTGCCTCTTGACAAGGACCAAGCTCGTGCACCCACCTACCATACGTGAATCCCTCCCTTGACAAGGTACACGCATGCCCACCCACCTACCCTACGTGGGCCCCTCCCTTGATAAGGTACAAGCATGACCAGCCACCTACCCCGCGAGCCTCCCTACTTTGACAAGGAACAAGCACGTGGGCCCGCTAGCATGGCAGCAAGGAAGACATTACCCTAACATGGCATGGCCAAAGCAAAAGAGACAGAGAAGTCAATGGAGAGAGAGCTCCTAAGAACTCCTAGTAAAATTGGAAACCATGGAGGGCAAAAAACGTTCAACAACTTACGATGGGCATCGGCACATACAGAGAAGCCCAGGTGTGCCAGGTGTAAAATAAGCGAGATTGAAGTGTCGCCTACCTCGTGGGAGACTTTTGGTATCTGGTAAACAATGAAAGCGAGTGGAAAGATGGACAACGTGAAAATAACATACAATCCACTGCAATGCATGCAAAGAGGACAGAATCAGTAATAAAGCGCGCTGCATTCAGGCAGCGCTGAGCAATTGAACGGTGAACAATTTAATCCGGAACGCATTGTCTACGCGACTCGATGCGACTAAACGTGGCATGCATACGCGGTCGCTGACTGAAGACATTGTGTACCTGGCTCAGCAAGGTGCGCTTGCAGCCGCTTTCTTAAATATGCCGCAGGCGCACGATGTAACGAATTGAAGTTTGCATGTAGTAACAAAGGCAAGAAAAGCGGTGTAGCTGGCTACCGACTACGCCATAGTAAGCTGTATCGGAGTTGGCGTTGCCGATGGCTGGAAACGGATGACCGAATCATGCTAAACTGGGGCTCCAAAAGGGCTTGTCATGCATCCTAGTGCGCCTTTTGCTTTTTTTTCTTCAAGCATCGTGAGCATGCGGGTTTAGGGGGGCGCTTATTCTTGCACCACTATCAGTCGGCTGGACTGCAATCGGCATAGCCAGCGCAAGGTGATGCAAGGGCAGGCAAACTTTACCAGCTCGTTCAAGGCTCGTTGATGAAATTCAAACATCTAGGCGGCGCGTCTGCAACGGCTCATCGCAATTCGAATTCGCAAGCAGAACCCTCGTTACACGTGGCGCATGCAGAGATCTGCTTCGGGCGGCTTGGCGTATCTCACTGCGTCGTGACTCGAGTACATAGTCAGCCTAGTTAGTACTCTGGGGGCCTCGAGTTCGGCAGTCCCCTATTCGGAAATCCCGGATCATATGTACTCCACACTATGTACTCTTGGAGTACATAGTGTGCCACCCTATGTACTCTTGGAGTACATAGTGTGGATTACATAGGTAGTCACTCCTTCCTATGTAATACGGGCGTGTCTCACCGCGTCGGCAGTCCCCTATTCGGAAATCCCGGATCATATGTACTCCACACTATGTACTCTTGGAGTACATAGTGTGCCACCCTATGTACTCTTGGAGTACATAGTGTGGAGTACATAGTCACTCCTTCCTATGTAATACGGGCGTGTCTCACCGCGTCGGCAGTCCCCTATTCGGAAATCCCGGATCATATGTACTCCACACTATGTACTCTTGGAGTACATAGTGTGCCACCCTATGTACTCTTGGAGTACATAGGGTGGAGTACATAGTCACTCCTTCCTATGTAATACCGGTGTAATCATGCGTAATCATGCGTAATCATGCGTAATCATGCGTAATCATGCGTAATCATCAGAGTAATCATCAGAGTAATCATCAGAGTAATCATCGTCCAGACAAGCTGCACTGCCCCTAAGACCCTAACTTACACAAGATGGCGATGGTCGTCGCCGGCAGCTCGACAAGTTCAGGGCAGCACGAAATAAGACAGGCAAGCCGACGCTGGCGCTCATCCCAATGAGGCCATTCATCCGAAGCAGCCTCCATAACCTGGCCGCTCTTAGGGTGGCGAATCGGGGCGTCGTTGTCGTTGCGGAGCTTCAGCACGCTTGTCACAGCGGCGTCATTGTAGGCGAGGAAGGTATCGATGTCTGCCAGGCTCAAACGCTGGCCTGGCATGTAGAATGAGGAAGAAATGGCGTCCGGCAAGGAGGTTTCAGCAGCTATCGGAGTTGCTTCCGAAGTTGCTTCCGAAGTCTTGGATCGCTTGTTAGCGGCGTTCTTGGCGACGACAATGTCGTGGGCGATTTTGTTTGCAGCAATCTGGGCATCAATAGAATCGGCGGCAAGAGCTGAAGACGATGCGGGGACCTCCATAGCTACGTTTAATAGCACCTAGACGAGGGCAGGGGGCGCAGGCACACTGATCACGTGCGTGGTGCCGCCATAATGTGCAGAAAAATAGCGAGATCTGCTGGGCAGGCCGCTGGCGATAACTTAAGAAACCCTGGGCGATGGCTGCCAAAAATTAGATCGGCGTGTTCGTCATCAAAAGGCGAGTCTATTGCAATTTACCCGACCAAATTTCATCATGGATGGAGGGAGGGAGGGAGGGAGGGAGGGAGGGAGGGAGGGAGGGAGGGAGGAGGGAGGGAGGGAGGGAGGGAGGGAGGGAGGGAGGGAGGGAGGGAGGGAGGGAGGGAGGGAGGGAGGGAGGGAGGGAGGGAGGGAGGGAGGAGGGAGGGAGGGAGGGAGGGAGGGAGGGAGGAGGGAGGGAGGGAGGGAGGAGGGAGGGAGGGAGGAGGGAGGGAGGGAGGGAGGGAGGAGGGAGGGAGGGAGGGAGGGAGGGAGGGAGGGAGGAGGGAGGGAGGGAGGGAGGGAGGAGGGAGGGAGGGAGGAGGGAGGATGGATGGATGGATGGATGGATGGATGGATGGATGGATGGATGTTCTTAATTAATTAATTAATTAATGGTCAAATTAAAGGCAATCATGGTACATGAAGCGAGACAAATCATGCCTGGACGCATGGCGATGTAAGAGCCCCCCCTCCCCCACGCCAGGAGGAAGGGGTGCGTGACTGAGTAGAGTAGTTAGGATTTTGTAGAGAGACAACTTTGTATATTATCAAGGAGACAACTTTGTATATAAGATTAGAGTGAGATCAGCTAGTCTTCGCGGCTAGTTCTAATGCACCCACCCCCATCAGTCCATGGAATACGTGCTCCTGCTCCAGATCCTTAATTAAGGCCAAAATGAGTCCCTTCCAAACAACGTTTGCACTTAGATAGTTAGACGAATTATGCCCGACGAAGCTGGAACTTAACAGCCACAATGAATTACGGTTGTTCAGACCTTGTACAACGCCTCAGGGCATTTGGAGCCCTGAATGGTAACAAATGCTAACAAGGTAGTGTTGCTATCAATAATGATTTTAAAAATTAATATGATGTCATTAATTAATTAATTAGTTATCAACATCACTCCGTTGGGAGTAAATGTAGCACATATCCCTGAGAAGGGGCATATGGCTTTTAATACATTCTATGCTACTTCATGCAAGGGTGGGAATGTAAGCTACCCCTGCTCTAGGTGCACCAGGGCACCTGCACCACCATGTCATATTACAACCAAAACTGGTCGTCATCATGCAAGCATCTGAAGCATGGTCGCAAAACTTCGTGTGCAAAATCTCATGTCATAAGGAGCCCAACATTATGACAATTGCCAGGCTTTGTAAAGATTTTTGATTTAACGATGACTACAGCACAAACAGTGAGCGAAACCCTGGTGCATGTGAATGCCTGAGTGGCGACTGTTCCTAACAGAATGCAAGATGTAAGGTAGACATTGCGAGTATGCCACAAATGTGTGATGTGCAGTGCACATGCATGTGAGCTACCATGGTCCGGATTCTCCCGATTTCTGGCCTGCGCTGGTTGTCTCCTTGATGTATACCCCATGACACCATACTTCTAAACTACTTAAGAACCTTGGCACATTGCAAAATGGGAAAGAAAGCTGAACAATACATGCAACATCACTCACTAACACAGCCATGTGATTGCTACCAACACGTACCATGTACATCCTGTGTGAAATTATTGGCAACGACACGCCAAGCAAACGCCAAGGTATAGTATAACTGCGACAGGCTGGCACATGTCACCTGGCATCCACGTATGCTCACCCCAAGGCATTGGCATATCCCCATGTCTATATCCGTTGCCCTTTGTGCGTACCGAGTCACCCATGCAGTCACCCACCCATGCATCCACCTGGCCCACCCACACAAGTACTCATACACTTGCGCACCTGAGTACCCAGCCACCCACTGGTCCACCCACCCGGTGACCCAGCCAGCCAGCCACGCACCTACTAAACCAACCTATCTAACCACTCGTGCACCCAGGCACCCAGCCACATACCCACCCACTGGGACATCCACCCACCCAGCTAGCCACATATGCAATCTACCCACCTAGGCAATAAGGAGGCATTCACCCATCCTTTTATCCAGGCACCCATTACTAAAACCACGCAGCCACCTAACCACCCAGCCAGCTGGCCCCATGTGTGCCCACCAGGCCGCCCACCCCTGACCCACCCACGCCCCTTCCCACTCGACCACTCTTTCCCCCCATACCCTTATACCCACCGACCTGCACCCACTCACCCTCACACATCCACATCCTCTCAGCCAGTCACCCACCCATCTCACCCCTAACATGCACAGCCCTCCACCCGCGATAGGTGAGTCGATCCCAACTACAAAACCACCCACCCACCCATATCCGTGCACCCACCCACCCATTACCTTCCCCATCGCTCACCCCACCCACTTCTAATCACAGCTACACATCCACCCGCCACAAACCAACGGTGCAAATCCTCCAGCCCATGCAACAGTTTCACTCAGGCATCCAACAATGCACCCACCTAGGAGTTCCCAAACCCCGTCGATCCCCCAGCCACCTGGCGATTCACTTATAAGCAACCACCCTTGCACCCATCCACCCACCATAACCACCCACCCACCCTCCCTCCCTCCCTCCCTCCCTCCCTCCCTCCCTCCCTCCCTCCCTCCCTCCCTCCCGCCACCCCACCCACCCACCCTCTCCAACTGCATGTGGACTGCCTCTCCCAGCGACTCGGCCAGCCGTTTGAGTGTGTTTGGGACCATATGCTGATGCCCATGGATATTACGCGCGCCATCAACCAGGCAACACCAGTGACACTTGAGCTCCTTGTTATCCTTCTCATCGGATGTACTGACGACACCCTGCACAATTACAGCTCACAAGGCAACTAACATGCTGGAGGAACGCATCCGCCGCAGTGGACGTCAGTAACGGATGTTGCAATGTTGCTGGAGGGAGGTCAATCGACCGCACCCGTACATACAAGGGGCAATTATTGATGCGTCATACCCAAAACAGGAAGAAAATGTGGCACAACTAACCTTGCCATCAACATGGATGGACGGAGTTGGAGACCAACTGCAGCGCGGCATTCGCAAGGGCACAGGCTGTGTTGTTCAGCAGGTCCACCGCTGGACTGCCCGATGCCGAGTCCAGGTTCTTCCTTACACAAACTCTCCACAAGCGTGATTGTCGCGTCCTTGGCTGCCAACTGCGGAAAGGAGGCCAGTGCTCGCTTCAGCAGGAACTCGGCAATTGCAATCACGGTGGGCCCTGGCACGATTTGCAGGCCTACACATGCTTGCCCCGCATGTGCCTCCCCCACGTGTGCATCCACCGCAGTTGACGTGCTCGCTCGCAGCTCCCACTACCGCTGGCTTCGTTGCCATGTTCCTCCACCCGTTGCCTCTTGCATCTTAGCTGTTCCTCGCGCTTCTCCGCAGCCTCTCTTTCCCTCTCTTCCTCTCTCTTTTCTGCTGCCGTTCATGCCTTGCTCCAGATATAGATGTGGCTGCTTAGGCGTTCAATCTGCATCACAGAATTGGACGATATGCACGTCAAAGGAAAGCCAACCAAGCAGCAACATTACCAACAATGTAGCGGGAGGGTCAGTGCAGAGGCCAGCAACATAACTGCCTTAGTCTTGTACTCCTACCATACACATTAGGGAAGACTGCTGGCATGGCAGCCTGCATCACAGCAATGAATTGCCGCCAACTAAAATAAGAGAGTGACTCACCGCTACTCTTCCCTGAAGCCGACTGGTCACACCTCCATTGTGGCGTTGTTTTACCACTTTAACGCTCTTCCACAGCGTGCGATTTTGTTGATGCCATTTTCTCAATTCCTGTAGCATATATTTTGCCCCCGCCGCACGCTTCCATGGGTTGCCATGTACATCATACTTTGCTGATGCTGCAGAGAAGTCAAGCGGTTCTTTGCATTCCCTCACCTGTATTCAACGGCAACGCCAAAACGGAATGCCAACGAATGCGGAGCGGGGGAACAAGGCATAAAGCAACGCATGGTGAACCGGCAGATGCTGAGGCAGACACGACAATGCACTGGGTGCATGGCAACCATGTGAACACTGATGGTAGCACTCACATGCCTAACAAGCATTTTCTTTGTTTCCCCTGGGTTAGAGTGTAAGGCCTATGCCAACCAAGGTAAACAACAAAACAACACATCCTAAACTGCCCTAACTGACATGGGCAACAAACATGGCCAATGGAGGACAAGGAACCAAGTAGGATCATCCAACAGGATCATGGTATTATGGCAGCTTGCATGCAGTAAATTACATCAAGCATGGTTGGCTCAGCACATTGAAGTATTGTCACATCATTAGAACAAGGGAAAGTCAGAAATCAACGCATGGTGAACCGGCAGATGATGAGGCAGACACGACAATGCACTTGGTGCATGGCAACTATGTGAACACTGATGGTAGCATTCACATGCCTAACAAGCATTTTCTCTGTTTCCCCTGGGTTAGAGTGTAAGGCCTATGCCAACCCAGCTAAACAACAAAACAACACATCCTAAACTGCGCTAACTGACATGGGCAACAAACATGGCCAATGGACACAACACCTTGAAATGGCCTTTTTTTTACATAAATTATGGCCCATGGCAAGTTTATTGTCCGATTGACCTAGGATTGGATCCCACCACTCCCCGGGATGTGTCTGGCTAGTGGTGGAGTAGTTGAGTCAAAATGTTAAGTTTACATGGTACTCCCTGCTTAAGTTAACTCCAGATCCAAGGCCAAAACTGGCCACCTAAACCACTTGCACTTGCATAGAAACAATAGTTGATCTCAGATTATGCTGTAACTTTGCAGTGGTGATGAATAATAGTTGTTCTGACCTTGTACAAAGTTCTACGCCATTTGGAGCCCTAGTTGGTGACAAATGCTAGCAAAATTTTGCTAGCATTTGTCATTAATGGCCATTTAAAATCAATATTTAACCCAAATAATGTCAGAATGCCACCAAAACTTATTGCCATCATGCCAGCACCTGAAGCAAGGTCTCAACAAGTCATGAGCAGAAATTCAGATCATGCAGAGCCCAAAATGGTGACATTTGCCAGCAATTGTCACCATTTTTTGCTTTTTTACCCACAATTTTAACAACATTACCCACCAAAACATTCTCCAAGCTGGGGCGCATCATTTAAATCTTTGCAGGCAACTCAAGAATGACTAGTACAAACAGTGTGCAAAACCTTGGTGCATGTGAATGCCTGAGTGGTGACCATTGCTAGCAGAATCCATCATGTAAGGTAGGCATTGCCAGTATGCCACAAAGCTGTGATGTGCAGTGCATGTCCATATGTATACCCCATGACACCGTGCCTCTAAACTACTTGGCACATTGCAAAATGGGAAGGAAAGGTGAATAATACATGCCACATCACTAACACAGCCATTTGAATGCTACCAACACGCACCATGCATGATATACACTGCGTGTACAGTAATACATGTCGAGAATATGCCGAGCGAGCATATCAAGGTGCAGTGACCCCAACGCTGGCACATGTCACCTGGCATCCACGTATGCTCACATGATATGGCATTGGCATATCCCATGTCTCCATCTCTTGCACTTTGTGCGCACCAAGCCACCCATGCAGTCGCCCACCCATGCAGCCACCTGGCCACCCACCCACACAACTGCTCACACACTCGCGCGCCCGTGCACCCAGACAGCCACCTGTCCTCCCACCCAGTGACCCACCCACCAAGCCAGCCGCGCACGTGCTTACCCAACTTATACAACCATGCGTGCACCTAGGCACCCAACCACCTACCAACCCACTTGGACATCCACCCACCCACCAAGGCACCTGCGCAACCCACACACCAACTAGGTAATAAGCAGGCATTCCCCCATCCAATGAGCCAACCACCCAACCACCCAACCACCTAAACACCCAGCCAGCTGGCCCCATATGCACCCGTCCGGCCACCCACAGTTGACCCACCCACGCACCTACCCACTCAACCATTCACTGCCCCCACACCCTTATACCCACTGACCCACCCACTGACCCACCCACACATGCATTTTCTCAGCCAGCACCCCGGCACCTACCTCACCCCAAACCTGCACAGCCCTTCACCCGTGATAGGTGAGTCGGTCCCAACCATAAACCCATCCACGCATCCATATCTGTGCGCCCACCCGTCCATCTACCCGTCCCTTCGCCCACCCACCCACATCTAGTCATCTACACATCCACCAGCCACCAGCCACCAATGGCCCACCCACCAACCCACACACACACATACATCCCTAACCAACCAACCACCAACACACCACCCTCAAAAACGTGCAGTTGTTTCACTCATGCATCCAACAACCCACCCACTTCAAAGTCCCCAAAGCCTATCATCACCCAGCCACCTGGGCATCTGCCAATAACCGACCGCCCTTGCACTCATCCACCCACCATGACCAGCCAGCCAGCCACCCACCCTCTCCAACTGCCTGTGCTCCCACCTACGCAGCCAGCCATTTACCAAAGCATCCACCTATCAGCCACCCACCTGCCATTGAACCCACCCACGCCTAGGCATCCCTTGAAGCATCTATAGCCCAAGCCTCCCACCCAAGGCTCTCTGGGCAATCAAACAACCAAACAACCAATCACCCAGCTATACAACCACCTAACCACCTAACCACTCAACAACACAATCACCGAACCACCTAACTACCCAACACCCAAACCAGCCAGGCATGTGCCCGCCTCGCATGCCCTCACCATTGCAACACCCCATACACGCCCCGCTCACCTAGCCAGCCACACACCCAGCCAGTCTCCTGCTCAACTCACGCATGAAGGCAATATCAGCCATGCATGGCCTCACCTTGCATCACTTGCATTGCCTGGTTAATTTGCATGAGACAGCTTCCATCTCATTGTCAGCAACTGAAAAGGCTCTTTCTTCACAGTTATGAATAAGCTACAACGTTGGAAACGTTCTCCCATCCCTCTTTAAAACAGTCTTTAAATCAGAAAGACAAGGGCAAATCTCTGGACAAGGTGGCAATAACCACTGCACCATGCTCTTGAGAAAGTCTTAACAACCCAGCTTTCTACCCTTTTAGAAGCTGCCTTGCGTTAGCAACGATTCTGGGCCCTCTGGCTCGCTCACCTGGCTTAATCTGCGCTTCTTTATGGCTGCCGGGATATGCGAAGCTTGGGCCGAGGGTGTCGTGGCGAGGTCGTCTGCCCGACTCATCACTTCTCGAAACCGCACTGCCGACTAATAAAAACGATGCCCCCCTTTGCCTTTTGTATCTGGCGTCAAAAGAACAATGAACTCGCTTGGAAACACTGTCGCAAAGAGCTTCCTACAGGCATTATAAGCAATTTTCGCAGCTTTTACCGCACTTACTGCACATCCGGAAGACCATTAGCGGCCTTCGCGCGGAATCTTGGGCACGCCATATCTTCTGCTGGCTCATTGCCGCAGGCTGGCAGTATAGGAAGGTCGGGCATAGCCTAAAGAGCTGATTATCTGACGACAAAGATATGCATTGCATGAAGCAAGAAACAGACGGATTTCGCACCCCCATATTTATTCACGTCAATGCCGGACAATTAAAAGCGAAACTCAAAAAACGAAAACACTAACGTTTTCGGGAATATTATAACGAACAAGCTGAGCTGCCAGCTATGTCGCGGTTTACGATCCAGTTAACGATAACGGCTCCGTAACCACCCCAGTGCCTAATATTGGGGCAGCTATGGCGCCGTAACCACTACCTGACCCGTCCCGTATACCCCAACGTAACCTGAACCGAAGCCGTTCACGCCCCCGTAAACATGACCGGCCCAGTTACTGGGCCGTACCGAATCTCGGGGCCAATATTCCGAATGGTACCGTAACCGGTCCGGTAACCCAAACCGCCAACGAATACGGACCCGTAACCTGGCCCGTCGAAGTTACCGGGCAGGTTACGGGGGCGTCGAAGTTACCGGACAGGTTACGGGGGCTTCAAATTAACTCCTAGTGCCATGTTCTTTGGTGACATTGCCATCAATCCTCTTATGCTGCATACTAGGATGCTGCCAGCTGATGCTGAGCAGGCATGGAAGGAGAAGCTAGAGGCCAAGTTCCTCAAGCTGAGGCAGAAAGACAAGGGCTGGAGTGTCCTAGAACCTAACGTTGGACAACAGGTTGTTGTGTGGAAGGAACCAAGCTTTCCAGGGAACTGAAACGTGGCAGCTGGCATGATGGGGTGGTGACCCGAGTAGAAGCCGCTGGCCATAAGTGCTGGGTGGCCATTGATGGCTCCCAAGCAGTGCACCGTCTGTCCTGGTCAAAGATCCGTCCCCGGGGAGGTAATCAAGGAGATCTCTTCCAGGTGCCCGCTGGTGTACAAGGCGGGGTGACGTGGAGCTTCCTGATCAGGGTGCTACAGCTGTATCAAGCCCTCAGGGTGACCCTGGCCCGGCCCCTGGGGTACCTTCACATACGGTGGTTGGGCAAGCAGGCGGACAGGCTGCACCTCCGGAACGGCCCGACACCAGGCCTAGGGGTGTGCGTCTATCAGATATTGTACAGGCTTTGCAAAGAGCCAAGAAGGAGCCTAAGGTGTCCAAGCTTGTCCAGTTGGATGAACCTGAGGTAGCTGCCATGGAGATAGATACCAATGCACAGGTTTCTGTCATGGGACCTCAGCATACAGGAGAACTGCTGGTCGGAGAACCTAGTTGCCCCTGGGTGTCTGATTTCAGTGGTAGGACGCATCTAAGGGTGTTGGGAGAGGTTACTGCCCCTGTCATGGGTGTGGATGTGACCTTCCTTGTCCTAGAGGACTATGATGGCCCTGTGATTTTGGGTAAGAATTTTCTGGGCAATCCTGGGATTTCTATCAGAGCTACAGCTCTGAAAAGAGATGGCTGGGGGATGATTCCCCTAGAAAATTTCAGGACAACATTTCCAGTCAGGTGCAGGGCCAAGCCGGTCAAGGGTGTAAAATGGGATGAAGGGGAGGTGCCCCCAGCAGCCAGTTTGGTGATTCCAGCTGTGTTGCACCCCAGCAGTATTGGCATAACTCACAGGAGCCTTGCTGCACACTCTCCTTTGACATATGACCAGCTGGTCCAAGAGATGAGCTCGCCTACTTTGTTTGAGGCTTGGAAGCTCGCCTTCTCCAAGGCATTGGAGGAGTGGTTGCAGTTTGAGTGTGCTGCACCAACAGACAGACGTCCCCCAGCATCAAGGAAGCTTGCTTTGAGATTTGTGCTGAAGAGGAAGGTTGTGGATGAGGTATCAGTGCCCCATGTCAGGCCTGTCCTGAATGAGTATCACGGCACGGGGAGTCTGCCAGGAGAGGAGCTGTATACGCCAGGGATGCTACACGACACATGGAGAATTTTGCTATGTCTCTACGTGGGGTTGCTTAACAGGGGAGCAGCTATGTCATCAGTGCTGCTGGACTTCAAGAGGGCATTTTTAAAATCTGATCCGGAAGTGGCCAGGAAGTTGAGATTGAGAATGATGCTTGCAAGAATGCGGCACTAGGTGCCTGGGTTTATTATCAATTTATATGGTTACAAGTCATGTGTGCAACCCCAAGATTGCGATAGGCCTTATCGTCATTGCACCAATCACATTTCATGTGCATTAGCGATTTCCAAGAGGCACACTGAACTAGCGTTACGCCAGCGTTGCACAATGCTTCTAGACGCTTCTAGAACCATTTACAAATATCCATTAGCAGGGAATATTGCCGTATTCGTCTGCCCGCTGAAGGGGTGTTTTATCTCATCAATCCTTGGCACGACTTCAACAGCCTGACCGACAGTCAGTGCTCAACAGTCAGCGCGACCACTAGTTATAATGCATCAGCTTGGCTATACTGCCACCATGGTCATGTACACAAGCTGTGTGCAGCAATTGTGAGTATTGTTTCACAGATTTACATTCCATTATGCATGCACCAGTTTATACACGCATTTCGGTCAAGCAACAGATTGCAACTCCAGCCCTTTCTTTTTTCATGTGGCAATAGGACTGCGTACTCAAATCTGTAAGAACTACGGCCGCGCAGGCCTTGCCATCATGAACGCACCTTAGGCCCCACATGGTTTTGGAGGGTAATCCCCAGCCAAACAAATTACACCATAGCATCGCTACCGGGAAAACCTACCAAGGTAAAACCCGAGTCAAGGGGCCATTCACACTCCACGACATCTCAACTAGTGCCGTGGCTGACCCAGCGACATATTGTTCATTTGGTGCCTAAGAAGAGTATACTGTGCCTTGGCGGAGCTATAGAGCTTGGTAAGAGCATCCGAGCAATTCTGGTCGCCTGCCACGTGCTCGGTATGGAGCGCATCAGAAAATTCCTTCACCCGGAGGAAGTCAAGGTCTCTCGTGCGAGCGTAGGGGTTCTCAATGAAGTCCACCAGCGCTTGGCTGTCGGTGCGCATGACGCGATCGATGCGTGTGGTGAGACCGCCCAGCTTGAGGATCCAGCAGAGTAGCGCGTGGAAATACGCGAGCTCACTTGCAGCCTCGCAATACGCACGCGCCTCGGCGGTGTCCGACCCCACATACACACGGCGGTGTAGACGTGAGAACCACGCAAAGATGGAGGATGGCGCAGATTGGTCAGCGTTTGAGATATAGCTAACAGCCGCACACCTACCACGCATCTTGGTGAGCACCCGCGCATCCAAAGAACTGTCACAATAAGCCCCTAGCTCGATGGGCTTGTCCCAGTCAACACCCTGCAGGACCAACCCCGGTGAGGCCTGCACATACTCAGCTACAACCGGGCGGGCCAACAAGCAGAGAACATCGTCTGTCAACCGACTAAGGACAGCCAAGTCAGGGCTCGTGGTACACGCAAGCCAATTGAGTTTGCCACGCAGCGCACCACACTCAGAGGGAAGGATAGGCCCAGTGCGGGCCATGACCTCCTTGACCAGGTCGGGGACATAGCTACCCTTAGGATGCAGCAACATGACCCACTGCCCTTGCTCATCGTGATCGAGAATAGTGTCCATGCCCATGAAGGGCACGATCTTGCCCGGCTCCCTAAAGACGAGCTTGCCCACAGGGTACACTGAGTGCACGAGCGAATGGAACCACACAATCCACTCCCGTGGCCCCAGGCAGTCACAGTCATCGGCATGCACGAAAACAAACACGAGCTCCCCCTTCCAGACACCAACAAACAAGGAGGGGTCCAGGTCGCTGTACATCATGCGTGCGCGGTTAAGTAGAAGGCGCTCTAAACTCTTGCGCCACGCCCGCGGCCCGGCCACGGTCCCATCCACAGCCTTCACCAACCTCATGAACTTCTTGCCCACAATAGGTTCCCACATCTTGGGTGTCCTAACATACAGCGGTGTGGTGCCCTCCCACAATTTAGCCGTCTCATCTGAATCCCCGTTAAGGAAGGCCTTAGAAAAATCCAGCACCGCGGAGCCATGCGGCAAGCCTTTGTTGAGGCGCCCGAGATGAAAGCACACTAACAATCGCCAAGTGTCTTTATTTAAGCCCGGGGCAGTCAGGGCTGAGGAGGGCAGGTCAGAAGATCCAGAAAATTCTAGCACCACAGGTCTAGCAAACTCTACTTTCCTGTCAGTGCCGGGAACCGGCTTCATCTGGAAGGTCCATTTGAAACGAAGCAACCGGCCATCCCTTGGGACTAGGTCCACTGGCTCCACACAACCCAGTCCTAACCATCGTTCCCCTGCAGCCAGCATAGCCCCTTGGGTATTGTCTAGCCCTTCCTCGGTTGAGACGTGCCTGGCAACATCATGGAAGGACATGGGGCTTTCAGTGGCAACATCGTGGAAGCTAATCCCCAAGCTGTCAGGGGTGAGGGCTTTAGGGGTGAGAAGATCGCGGGCAGGAGGCAATTCAGAATCCTTGTACTCTACCCCTTTCATGGCAGCCACCATAGGCAATGAGAGACCCCGAGCAGCGACATCGAGGGAAAAATTATTCAATCGCATGCAGCCAAACCCCGCTCGGGACAGCTGTGTGCTGCTCACTGTAACCCCGGGTAGCGTCAAGAACGGCTGTCCTAATAAGGCGGGCCCATCATACCCCTCTACCACACACATGGGCGTGTCTGCGCCGAGTATGGTTAAGGGAAATTCCCCCAGGACCTTGTAGGACCCTGACCTAGCAAAATCAGTGACCTGAGTCCAATGAGAGGGCAGCAAAGGAAAGTCTACACAGTTGGCCCCGATAATAGAGACCTGGGCCTGGGTATCAATGAGGAGCCCACAATTCAGCGCCCTAGAGGTTAACAAGGAAGAGATGACTGCAGTGCTCGGGCCCAGCTGAGGGGGTACGCCTGCAGTCTGTGGTGGGCGGCGAAGGGAGCCTAACCCCATGTTATTGTCCCGGCGCAGCCCTAGAACAATCTTGCTGAGCAACCCACCACCCCGGCGAGGCTGACTAACGGCAGCCGGACCCTGGCTAACGGCAGGGGTAATGCCCTCCCTACTACCCTCGCGCAGGTCAGCAGGGGGCTCGCGAGCTAAGCTCTGCACATCTGCAGCAAGTGCCACCAGATCACCGTCCTCCTCAACATGCTCATCGTCCTCTACCTCCCGAGCTTCGGCAGACATTTGCATAGGGTCAGAGGCAGGCATGGGTAAAAGAGGGGCAATCACGTCACCTGGTGGAGGCCGCAAGAAGTTGTCCGCGTCCTCGTAGTAGTGCAGAAGGCGCTCCCACGCACTTGTGTTCGGTTGATAGTGCTTGAGCTTGCTCCACGGGATGTGGTGTTGCTTGTCCTGCAAGGAAACAACGGCCTTGCGCACACTCCCATCCACGGACACTACCGTGGCTGGACCATTCCACTGTCCCCTCTTTCCAAAGGGGCCCTCTTTATGCACCCAAACCAGGTCTCCTACACTATAGGCGGTAACCGGCCTACGTGTATCCCTTCGTACCAGGTTGGCAAATCTACCCTGCAAATGGCGTGCCCACTCCTCTTCTATCTCTGGTGGGTAGTGGCCGTGCTGCAATCCCTCAGCTGTTATCACCACATTGCGAGAAGGAATGGACAACAACACACGCCGATTAAGGCATGCACAAATCCGCAACGCCCACATGAGGCGGGCTGCGTATGCTGAAAGGGATGCATCACCTTGTCTCCGTGCAGCTTGCTTGAATTCTTGCACGGCACGCTCCACTATACCCTGACCAGTGTGGTCCTCACGCCCAACTGTCTTGAGGCATTCAAATCCAGGCTGGCCCTCTAGACACGCGAACTGCCTGTCCATCTGTATTGACTCGAGTGGTGAGAAAAAGGACGAAGAGACATCAATGGCTTCTGCCAGGTCGGCGGCTTCCATATGACGCAAAGGAACTACAGCTACGTTGTGAGCATATCTATCTATTGCAATAAAGTATGGCATGTGTGCCCAGAACAGCACATCACCTACGATTTCCCCCTTTCTCGCAGGTGGATGCTTTACATGGTGGCGAGGAGGCTTGGGGCCCGACGATTGACATTGTGGACAATTTTCGTAACACTCACGACATGCTTCCAGCATTGGCGCCCCACCAAAAGCCCTAGCAAACTTGTAAGCGTTTGTTCCATGGCCAAAGAAGATGTGAAACCGAGACGCACAGGCATACTTGAAAATTGGATCTGTATTGATCAAGTTTGATATTGCCTTAACATCCGCAGCATCGGCCATAAAACTGCCTACATCGTCTACTGCCAGGAGCCTCCTATGCTCCATAGCGCTGTCCTGCCCTGGGGCCTTCAGTTTTCCTGAGCATTGCGCACCCACGTGAACCGCTGGCGCCTAATAGGCCCAGCCTTGCCAACATTGTCCGCCTGGTTGGCAGCAGTCCGCGACTTGCAAAACCGGGCCTTGTGCCCTGGCTTATGGCACTTGCCACACAGGTTCGTCCCCAACGGGAAAGCCTTGTTGGCCTTGCAGGTCTCGCGGGTGTGACCAGTCCCCTGGCAGCGAGGACACTTCAGGCGCCCGTCACCGGCGCCAAAAACGGCCCTGATGGCAGGGCCATCGGCATTGACTGCTGGCGTCGGCTTCACGGCACCCTTGCCGGCCAGCTCCTGAGCAGCGCCACCGAGCGCCATGATCTCGCGGATGCAGGCGAAAGCAGCAGCCTTGCTCGCCAGCTTCTCCTTGGTCAGGACGGACGCCAGACTCTGCACGGTGCTTTCTGACATAGCACCGCTGCCAAGGGCCTTGCCCAAGAACAGGACCACCGAAAAATCATCAGCAAATTTTAGATTGGTTTCTTCGAGCATCCGCTCGAAGGCCAGCGTGGCCTTGGCAGTGTCACCGGACACTTCGAACGTCAGAATCTGCATGACGTCCTTGATGGACTTCACCAGCCCTGTCGGCGCGAGAAGCTCAGTGAGCCGCTCAAGGAACTGATTCCAGTCCCATGCCTTCTCCTGGGCGATCCGAATCAGGTCCCGCACCGCCTGCGGCCCTTTGCTGGCCAGTGGAGCCCCCCGCAAGATCCGAAAAATCTGCGCGGGAGTCTTCACTACCGTGCGGACTTTCTCCTCCCAGGCCTTGATTGCCCAGACAAAGTCACGGTTTTCCTTGTCCGTAGCCTTGTCGGCCAACGGCTCTGGCAGCATGCGAACCACCAGTTCGTGCTGTCGCAGCTCCTTGTAAGCATCGGCACCATCGCCAGTCAACTGAATGGCGTCCGTGTCGGAACGGGAACCGCGAGCCATTGTAAATAGCAGCTTTTGAGTACGAGTTGAGATTGAGAATGATGCTTGCAAGAATGCGGCACTAGGTGCCTGGGTTTATTATCAATTTATATGGTTACAAGTCATGTGTGCAACCCCAAGATTGCGATAGGCCTTATCGTCATTGCACCAATCACATTTCATGTGCATTAGCGATTTCCAAGAGGCACACTGAACTAGCGTTACGCCAGCGTTGCACAATGCTTCTAGACGCTTCTAGAACCATTTACAAATATCCATTAGCAGGGAATATTGCCGTATTCGTCTGCCCGCTGAAGGGGTGTTTTATCTCATCAATCCTTGGCACGACTTCAACAGCCTGACCGACAGTCAGTGCTCAACAGTCAGCGCGACCACTAGTTATAATGCATCAGCTTGGCTATACTGCCACCATGGTCATGTACACAAGCTGTGTGCAGCAATTGTGAGTATTGTTTCACAGATTTACATTCCATTATGCATGCACCAGTTTATACACGCATTTCGGTCAAGCAACAGATTGCAACTCAGGAGGGTGTGGAAGCAGGATGAGCCTTACTGTGTTGAGGTGCCTGCCATCTGGAAGCTGGAGCTGCATCAACAATTCCTGGTTATTCTGAAGGGCCTGGAAGGACTCAGGTCGAGCCCAATCATCTGGAGACTCACGCTGCAGGAAGCTCTGATCAGTGAGTGTGGCTTGAGAGTGTCTTCAGTTGATCCCTGTTTGCTGCTGGCCCAATGGGAGGGTCTGCCAGTGTATGCTAGTTTGCATGGAGATGATCTGCATTTGCTAGCCCCCACGACCTGGCTGAAGAAGTTTATTCCTGTCATCAGTGGCAAGTTTTCACTGGGCAAGGAGCTGTGGCAGGAGCCCAACAAGCCTGTAGTGTTCTGTGGAATGCAGGCTACCCTGTTCAGGAGGGACGGGGAGTGGAGTATCAGGCTTCAGGCTGGAGGAGATTATAAACAGACCATTGTGAAGGCCTTGCCAGAGAAGATCACCCAGGCTGCAGGACCTGAGTTGAGAGGCATGTGGGCCTGGTTTGCCAGCATCTGTGGTCCGTCTTTGATGGTCCATAGCAGAATGCCTGATGAGGTGCTTGAGGATGAGAAGCCTCGAGTCATAGCCCGGTTGGTGGAGAGTACCCCTGATCTGATTTTGTCTGGGATTGACTTTGCCCAGCCTATCACCTTGGAGATCTTTGTTGACAGTACCATGGATGCTCGCCAGGTTACCAAGGTCAGGGGGAGATCTGCTGCTCTGTTTGCTTTTTATCAGAGCAGGGCAAGTTTGTTCAGCTGGTACAGCAGACTGCAGAAGAGGGTCTGTATCAGTTCAGATGTGGCAGAATGCAGGGCCATATGCGAGGGGATCCAGTCCAGCCTGTACATAAAGGAGTTAATGCTGGAGCTGGCTTCAGTTACCCCTTGGACCTTGCAGATGGAGACGTTGTTACTAACAGACAGCATGGGTATGGTCCAGTTTGTTCACAAGCAGCTGGCCAGAAGCCGGGACCTGGATTATTTGTTGCTGAAGGAGTTGGCCAGTTTGGTTGACTTGAAGCATATCCCTGGCGAGGAGAACCCTGCTGATGCATTGACAAAGCTGCCACACAAGGCCCCAGCCCAGTACAATGTACTGAGGAAGCTCATGAATGCTGACTGTCAAGTCGGTCTATCTGTCTAAAAGCTGAGAGCTGGGTGCTTAAGTCTCTGGATATCAGGCTGGGAGCTTGATTGTACATAATCCTGAGCACACCTTGAGGGGTGAGACATGTCTCTGGTGTGGGAATGTCTGACATTGTCTCTGATGGAGAGATGTCTATCTGGGGTTTTCATCTCAGTCTGAGGTTTCCCCAGATCTGTGGTTTGTGGGCGGGGTTCGATTCCCTGGTGCCGTCTTAAGGCGGAGTTTCACGGACTGGCTGACCCATCCACCATGCTGGTGAGGTGGCGACAGGTCCCCTGATTTTCCACGGTTGGAACGAGTATAGGAGCTTGTGTTTTGCATGTGCTTCGCGTAGATGTTGTGTCTGGTTCGATAAGGGGCAGCAGACCGGCGCCGACTCCCGTCTGGGGGTCAGCAATGTTTTCTGATGAGCTGTTGTGGGTGATCTGTGGGGTTTCGCCTAAGGTCCTGAAGGTTGTACATACTTCTCAAGTTCTTAGCTGAACACCTATGGGCTGCCACAGTTGGCCAACCTCTTGTACATGGGTAACACAACGAGCCTCCCGGGAAGGGATAGGGACTCATTGTAATTTGTTTGTGCTCCTGAGCCAATATGGGTGCTATGTACATATAATAAGGAATCCAAGCTGACTGTCATGCCCAGTGGGTTGTGACTTGTAGTCGGGGAGGATGTCCAGGAATCCAAGCTGACTGTCATGCCCAGTGGGTTGTGACTTGTAGTCGAGGGAGGATGTCCAGTACCCATTGTGTGTGTTTGTATGTAGACTTGTGTGAGCTGCTACAGCTCAAGAAAAGAAAGGATTGGAGTTAACGCCAAGCGCATTGGCGTGTTCCTGATTCGGCATATCTCTGCGATTCCAGCGGCACCGGAACGAGTTCATTCCGACAAGTATCAAGAAAGTTATGGCGTTCCGACTTCCCGGTCGCGCGCGAGCGCGAGCCGGCTGTTCTTCTAAGTCGGACGTGAATATTTGCCGACGACATATGGGGTCGACAGTAATTCCTGGGCTGACAGGAATTAGGTGCTGAACCTACGACGGTATTGGGTTAATACGTCGTACGCAGGAAATAGGAACCTTAACCTGTGGTCTGGTGGTACCGCAGGCCTAGTCCTGGACTTCTAGGTGCAGATGCAATAATCACTGTGGTGACTGTGCTCTGTGGTCACTGTGCCTGTATGGCAGACCTACTGTATAGGAAGTCCAGTGTGAGATCATACGCCGTATAATACGGTATAATACGGTATAATACGTAATACGCTGGCTTTTAGCGTATAATTTTTCATACGTAATACGTTTTAGCGCATAATGACGTATAATACCGTATAATACCGTATAATGCCGTGTTTTCCGCGTTTTTTTTACGTTTTGCGCGGCTAGGATGCCAGAACGACAGGGCAACGATTTGAAGCCACAGATTTCGTATCTCTACTATAAGTACTGACCCGTCTGAACTTTCACAATTCGACGCGATCTTATTTTGACATTGTGGTGCACAGTGCGCGCACCGTGCGGAGGTGGCCATGGCGACGTGCGTTCCGTTAAAATATGGCTAATCCGGCGGGCGACAGGCGAAAAAATTAAGCCGATGGTTAAAAGTGATGTTCTATTATGATGTTTCATAGCAAGATCTGCACTATTTGCAAATTCGCTGCCTTTGTTGGTACAGATTTGCACGGGGGTCTCATCCAACGTCAATTTGGCCGCGATGAATAATCTAGCATGTGTGCCTGCGACGGTAGAACTCGACATTCGTGGGTTATTTTGATGCAGCAAGAGCCGTTTAGTAACGGACACCATGAAAATAACCTAAGCATCTTCGATCTGCGGCCATTTCCTGTCATTTCTAAAATGATTTCGTTCAGGCCTGCGCGATCCGCGGTTAATCCATCCATGGCTGGCTGGCTTTTCTTGCGCGCCTGGGTAGGAAATAATGCCGGCCGTGGTACGTTGATTTGCCGCATGTCACCGCCCAGTCTGTTTGCGCTCTTAATGAACCTGGCATGAAACTTTTTGCGCCGTTTCTGGGTTTTTCTTGCTATTTTGTTCTCCACTTGTTGCAGTTGTGCTATCAGATTTTCCGCAGCTTTCAATGGTTTTCCTTACGCTGCGTATGCCATGCTTCCTAAAGCTACCCAGAATTGATCGGGCAGTTATCTGGCTTTGCTACGCTTCCTGTATGGAGGTTTTCACACGGTAGACATTCTATATTGCGTAGTCAAGGACCCTAGCTGCCTGGGAGCGGCATCACCGTTGCAAGGAGCTGGCGAGCTCATAGACGCCTGTCATGCTCTTCAGCCTGCTGGAAAACAAGGTTGTTGTATGGAAGGTGAGAATATGTGAGTTACTTATCACATCCCCACCTGTTTAGCCTCCGTGGTTCCCCAACGGGGACACGAGATTAATTAATATTAATTAATTAATTCAGTTAATTAATTAATTAATGCACACCACGAGTCACACACCTGTAGTCACATGCAGCTCAGTATATTCACATAGCATCGCACCATGCAAACATACTACATGCATTAATTGTATACTACTGTAGTATTTGCGTGCATGCACAGCCACATATATATATTAAAATATATAATTACTTGCATCAAAGTGAAGGCACCCAAGTAAACATAACCAATATAAAGCCACATATATACACATACACACAATTATGCATGCGCACGTTTACATTCTCAGTATTACATGCAATACATCGATCGTGTCCACAATATCCACCGTATAGAGTATAGCCGAGGGTAGGGCAACCTTGGATTATGTCCAAAACAGTGTTAAAAACATGTGGATTGATGGTGGGTGTCTTAAAATGTGTAAAATCAGAGTATTCTGAGTGTGTCCGTACGAAAACGTATAATACCGTATTATACCGTATTATACCGTATTATACATTATACTCCACCGTGACCGTATAACGCGTATAACGTACGATCTCACTCTGATAGGAACTGGGCGCTGTACAGGTAGTGAATACTGTACCGGGGGTGTTATTACTGAGCAGGCCTCCTAGGCTGCTCAGGACTAGCAAGCACAGTGCACAAGTATATAAACAATAGGCCAGTGCCATTTGGGCAGATCTCTTGCGAGCCCGCCTCACGTGTTGTGCCTTGACTTGGCAAGCGCGTGTACAAGCCTCAAGTGTGTGAGCGCTGTAACATTATCCAATTTTAACAAAGCTCCGTTTCCAACCATATTCACACATTGCTGCATTGCAACCATATCCTTCACATTGCGTTTGCTAGGAACGTTAACTCTAGCGGTCCTAAGTTTTCTGCATGTTCACATCAGCTGCTATCTACAGTGCGGAACCACCCACACTCCCTTAAAGG
>RPFO01001058.1:0-24961 GCA_009746045.1 Mesostigma viride
TCCCTCCCTCCCTCCCTCCCTCCCTCCCTCCCTCCCTCCCTCCCTCCCTCCCTCCCTCCCTCCTCTCCTCCCTCCCTCCCTCCTCCTCCCTCCCTCCCTCCTCCCTCCCTCCCTCCTCCCTCCCTCCCTCCCTCCTCCTCCTCCCTCCCTCCCTCCTCCCTCCCTCCCTCCCTCCTCCTCCTCCTCCCTCCCTCCTCCTCCCTCCTCCCTCCCTCCCTCCCTCCCTCCCTCCCTCCCTCCCTCCCTCCCTCCTCCCTCCCTCCCTCCTCCCTCCCTCCCTCCTCCCTCCCTCCCTCCTCCCTCCCTCCCTCCCTCCCTCCCTCCCTCCCTCCCTCCCTCCTCCCTCCCTCCTCCCTCCTCCCTCCCTCCCTCCTCCCCTCCCTCCCTCCTCCCTCCCTCCCTCCTCCCTCCCTCCCTCCTCCTCTCCCTCCCTCCCTCCCTCCCTCCCTCCCTCCCTCCTCCCTCCCTCCCTCCCTCCCTCCCTCCCTCCCTCCCTCCCTCCCTCCCTCCCTCCCTCCCTCCCTCCCTCCCTCCCTCCCTCCCTCCCTCCCTCCCTCCTCCCTCCCTCCCTCCCTCCCTCCCTCCCTCCCTCCTCCCTCCCTCCCTCCCTCCCTCCCTCCCTCCCTCCCTCCCTCCCTCCCTCCCTCCCTCCTCCCTCCCTCCCTCCCTCCCTCCCTCCTCCCTCCCTCCCTCCCTCCCTCCCTCCCTCCCTCCCTCCCTCCCTCCCTCCCTCCCTCCATCCATGATGAAATTTGGTCGGGTAAATTGCAATAGACTCGCCTTTTGATGACGAACACGCCGATCTAATTTTTGGCAGCCATTGCCCAGGATTTCGCAAGTTATCGCCAGCGGCCTGCCCAGCAGATCTCGCTATTTTTCTGCACATTATGGCGGCACCACGCATGTGATCAGTGTGCCTGCGCCCCCTGCCCTCGTCTAGGTGCTATTAAACGTAGCTATGGAGGTCCCCGCATCGTCTTCAGCTCTTGCCGCCGATTCTATTGATGCCCAGATTGCTGCAAACAAAATCGCCCACGACATTGTCGTCGCCAAGAACGCCGCTAACAAGCGATCCAAGACTTTGGAAGCAACTTCGGAAGCAACTCCGATAGCTGCTGAAACCTCCTTGCCGGACGCCATTTCTTCCTCATTCTACATGCCAGGCCAGCGTTTGAGCCTGGCAGACATCGATACCTTACTCGCCTACAATGACGCCGCTGTGACAAGCGTGCTGAAGCTCCGCAACGACAACGACGCCCCGATTCGCCACCCTAAGAGCGGCCAGGTTATGGAGGCTGCTTCGGATGAATGGCCTCATTTGGATGAGCGCCAGCGTCGGCTTGCCTGTCTTATTTCGTGCTGCCCTGAACTTGTCGAGCTGCCGGCGACGACCATCGCCAGGCCAGCCCCCGCGACCGATGTTAACGTGCAGCTGCAGGACGTCGCACAGTCTTTTACGACCGTGCAGGGCGACATTAAGGTCCTGACGGAGGCGTCTGCAGCTGCGACGGCACTATTGCTGGAGCTGAAGAAAGCCATGGCAGCCCCCGCCAAAACTACCACGTTTGCCGACGTCACCGGCAAGCAGTTGACCACCATCGTTCAACAGGCGGCCAAGTCTGCAGCTACCGCTGCGGTCACCCAGAATGCAGTGCAGCAACGCCAGCGCAATATGGTAATCAAAGGCTTCCAGACAGGCGCGGCAGCACATGAGACAGCACACTCACTTGCCGAGGAGCTGCGCGGCCCAGCGTTTCTGGGGAAGATGCAGCTCCAGAACCGTGTTGTCATTGAACGAGCCATTCGGCTGCCAGGCCCTCCGGGCCTGGTCGTCGTCACCATGGCCTCCATGCACGACAAACGCCTCGTGCTGGGAGCACGTCGTCTGCTCCAGCCCGGCGACTTCAGCCTCGACGAGGACTACACGCCGGCTCAACTGAAGGCGAGGAGCGCGGTGTGGAACAGCACCATCGTCCAGGGGGAGCGGCGTTGCCACCCTCCATCGCCTGACTACGTATGCATTGAGTCGTCCCCCTCTTCTTCCCCCTCTTTTTCAACCTCCACCGGCGGGCCGCTTCGGCCACTTGCCGCTTTCTCTTGGCCTGTTTTTGCGCGATGTCAACGGGATTTTCCATGGTGGCTGTACTTTCGCTCGTAATTACGGGTGGTGCATTAAGCGCAGGCTTTCGACCTTCCCTTTCAACACCAAACTACTCCATCATCTTGTGTAAGTTAGGGTCTTAGGGGCAGTGCAGCTTGTCTGGACGATCGATCATGCAGACAAGCACACGTGACCCTGACCGAAATGATTACCAAAAAAGGACAAATGATTACCGATTTTTACCGATGATTACACATGATTACACATGATTACACGTACATGATTACCAAAAAAGGACAAATGATTACCGATTTTTACCGATGATTACACATGATTACATATGATTACACCCCCGTATTACATAGGAAGGTGTGACTATGTACTCCACCCTATGTACTCCAAGAGTACATAGGGTGGCACACTATGTACTCCAAGAGTACATAGTCCGGAGTACATATGATCCGGGATTTCCGAATAGGGGACTGCCGACGCGGTGAGACACGCCCGTATTACATAGGAAGGAGTGACTATGTACTCCACACTATGTTCTCCAAGAGTACATAGGGTGGCACACTATGTACTCCAAGAGTACATAGTCCGGAGTACATATGATCCGGGATTTCCGAATAGGGGACTGCCGACGCGGTGAGACACGCCCGTATTACATAGGAAGGAGTGACTATGTACTCCACACTATGTTCTCCAAGAGTACATAGGGTGGCACACTATGTACTCCAAGAGTACATAGTCCGGAGTACATATGATCCGGGATTTCCGAATAGGGGACTGCCGACGCGGTGAGACACGCCCGTATTACATAGGAAGGAGTGACTAAGTACTCCACACTATGTACTCCAAGAGTACATAGGGTGGCACACTATGTACTCCAAGAGTACATAGTGTGGAGTACATATGATCCGGGATTTCCGAATAGGGGACTGCCGAACTCGAGGCCCCCAGAGTACTAACTAGGCTGACTATGTACTCGAGTCACGACGCAGTGAGATACGCCAAGCCGCCCGAAGCAGATCTCTGCATGCGCCACGTGTAACGAGGGTTCTGCTTGCGAATTCGAATTGCGATGAGCCGTTGCAGACGCGCCGCCTAGATGTTTGAATTTCATCAACGAGCCTTGAACGAGCTGGTAAAGTTTGCCTGCCCTTGCATCACCTTGCGCTGGCTATGCCGATTGCAGTCCAGCCGACTGATAGTGGTGAAAGAATAAGCGCCCCCCTAAACCCGCATGCTCACGATGCTTGAAGAAAAAAAAGCAAAAGGCGCACTAGGATGCATGACAAGCCCTTTTGGAGCCCCAGTTTAGCATGATTCGGTCATCCGTTTCCAGCCATCGGCAGCGCCAACTCCGATACAGCTTACTATGGCGTAGTCGGTAGCCAGCTACACCGCTTTTCTTGCCTTTGTTACTACATGCAAACTTCAATTCGTTACATCGTGCGCCTGCGGCATATTTAAGAAAGCGGCTGCAAGCGCACCTTGCTGAGCCAGGTACACAATGTCTTCAGTCAGCGACCGCGTATGCATGCCACGTTTAGTCGCATCGAGTCGCGTAGACAATGCGTTCCGGATTAAATTGTTCACCGTTCAATTGCTCAGCGCTGCCTGAATGCAGCGCGCTTTATTACTGATTCTGTCCTCTTTGCATGCATTGCAGTCGATTGTATGTTATTTTCACGTTGTCCATCTTTCCACTCGCTTTCATTGTTTACCAGATACCAAAAGTCTCCCACGAGGTAGGCGACACTTCAATCTCGCTTATTTTACACCTGGCACACCTGGGCTTCTCTGTATGTGCCGATGCCCATCGTAAGTTGTTGAACGTTTTTTGCCCTCCATGGTTGCCAATTTTACTAGGAGTTCTTAGGAGCTCTCTCTCCATTGACTTCTCTGTCTCTTTTGCTTTGGCCATGCCATGTTAGTGTAATGTCTTCCTTGCTGCCATGCTAGCGGGCCCACGTGCTTGTTCCTTGTCAAAGTAGGGAGGCTCGCGGGGTGGGTGGCTGGTCATGCTTGTACCTTATCAAGGGAGGGGCCCACGTAGGGTAGGTGGGTGGGCATGCGTGTACCTTGTCAAGGGAGGGATTCACGTATGGTAGGTGGGTGCACGAGCTTGGTCCTTGTCAAGAGGCACATACGTAGGGTAGGTGAGTGCACGTGCTTGTTCCTGGTCAGGGGAGGCATGGATGTGGGGTAGGCATGTGCACGTGCTTATTCCTTGTCAAGGGAGGGACGCACGTAGTGTAGGTGAGTTCATGTGCTTGTTCCTTGTCAAAGGAGGGGTGCACATAGGGTGGGTGGGTGCACGTGCTCGTTCCTTGTCAAGGGAGGCATGCATGTGGGGTAGGCATGTGCACGTGCTTGTTTCATGTCAAGGGAGGGATGCAGGTAGGGTAGGTGGGTGGGCTTGCTTCTTCCTTGTCAAGGGAGGGATGCACGTACGGTAGATGAGTGCACATGCTTGTTCCTTGTCAAAGGAGGGGGGCATGTGGAGTAGGAATGTGCACATGGTTGTTCCATGTCAAGGGAGGGATGCAGGTAGGGTAGGTGGGTGGGCATGCTTGTACCTTATCAAGGGAGGGGCGGACATAGGGTTGGTGGGTGCACGTGCTTGTTCGATGTCAAAGGAGGGACGCATGTGGGGTAGGCATGTGCACATGCTTGTTCCATGTCACAGGAGGGATGCACGTAGGGTAGGTGGGTGCACGTGATTGTTACTGGTCAGGGGAGGCATGGATGTGGGGTAGGCATGTGCACGTGCCTATTCCTTGTCAAGGGAGGGACGCGCGTAGTGTAGGTGAGTTCATGTGCTTGTTCCTTGTCAAAGGAGGGGTGCACACAGGGTGGGTGGGTGCACGTGCTCGTTCGATTCTTGTCAAGGGAGGCATGCATGTGGGGTAGGCATGTGCACGTCCTTGTTCCTTGTCAAAGGAGGGGTGCACATAGGGTAGGTGGGTGCACGTGCCCGTTCGATTCTTGTCAAGGGAGGCATGCATGTGGGGTGGGGCATGTGCACGTGCTTGTTCCTTGTCAAGGGAGGGACACAACAGGGTATGTGGGTGGTTTTGCTGGTTCCTTGCCATGGGAGGGACGTAATAGGGTAGGTGAGTGCACGCATCATTTTTTTCCTTATTCTCAGCCCATCAACTAGAACTTTCAGCTGCCAGTCCTCACTAGTCTACGACCGTAACTGCATTCGGGTTCATGTTAAATACGTTGCGTTTTTCTTGGACGGCATGGAAGATGCTGTCATTTTCAAGAGAGGGATGCACGTACGTATTGGTGGTGGTGCACGCATCGTCCCTTTTCTTACTAGTTGCCTGTGTACTAGAAATTTCAACTGCTATTCCTCGCTACCGTATGGCCGTAACTGCATTCGGGGCATTTCGCGTTTTCTATGAGTGCGTGACAGTTGCTGTCTTACTTGGACAAAGGCGGAATGAACTGCAGGCAATCCGGAATGATTAAGACGGGAAGTTGGTCAACTCGCACGAAAAGCGGAGCCGCCATATGGACGGCGGTACCTTTCAAATCAACAAGGGCGATTACCCCTGGCCGAGCGGACTTGAGGGTGACAACAGCTTCAAGACGCCACCCTCATCGGCCAGGGTTCTACTGCCGTAACGGCTTAATTTATTACCTAAGATGTTCCGTGAACTTCATGTGCGTCATCTCCACGATTTCATCATGAAGCCCACGTTGACAACATCGGATGGAAGTGATTCGTGCAATTGATTATTAATGACTTCTTAAACATTTTAATGAAATGCCTAATTCAAAAATGCATATTGAAAAGCACCATATCATGCAAGCCACTCACCATAGCCGGGGTCAATGCATTTTAGAATTCGGGGCCATAACCCGGACAGGCTGCGTTGTAGGCATGGGTTACTATTATTACTGGGGCATAACCGGCCCCGTAACCACCGCAGTAGCCAGGGTCAACTACTGGGCCGTAACTACCGCAGGTTACGGGACGGTTGACGGACCCGTAACCAGGCTAGTAGCCAGGCCCGGTTATCAGAACTGGTCCCGTAACCATGCCGGTAACCCATCCCGGTTCTCAGAACTGGTCCCGTAACCATACCAGTTTACCGCCCGGTAACTTCTACTTGGGCCGTAACCATGACCGTAACCCAGATAGGTTACCGGCATGGTTACCGCTCCGGTAAAAGTTACCGCCCAGTAAACGTTCCGGTAACTATTACCGCCCGGTAACCATTACCGGCCGGTATTTAGTCTGTTGCATTCCGGGTTACCGGCCGGTAACCTGGCCGGTAACCTTAAACGTACATGGTTACTGGCCAGTAACCGCCCCGGTAACCTCAACCGGGGCGTTAACGCCCCGTAAAATTAACTCCTAGTGGTATTCACTACCTGTACAGCGCCCAGTTCCTATACAGTAGGTCTGCCATACAGGCACAGTGACCACAGAGTACAGTCACCACAGTGATTATTGTATCTGCACCTAGAAGTCCAGGACTAGGCCTGCGGTACCAACAGACCACAGGTTAAGGTTCCTATTTCCTGCGTACGACGTATTAATCCAATACCGTCGTAGGTACAGCACCTAATTCCTGTCAGCCCAGGAATTACTGTCGACCCCATATGTCGTCGGCAAATATTCACGTCCGACTTAGAAGAACAGCCGGCTCGCGCTCGCGCGCGACCGGGAAGTCGGAACGCCATAACTTTCTTGATACTTGTCGGAATGAACTCGTTCCGGTGCCGCTGGAATCGCAGAGATATGCCGAATCAGGATCACGCCAATGCGCTTGGCGTTAACTCCAATCCTTTCTTTTCTTGAGCTGTAGCAGCTCACACAAGTCTACATACAAACACACACAATGGGTACTGGACATCCTCCCCGACTACAAGTCACAACCCGCTGGGCATGACAGTCAGCTTGGATTCCTTATTATATGTACATAGCACCCATACTGGCTCAGGAGCACAAACAAATTACAATGAGTCCCTATCCCTTCACGGGAGGCTCGTTGTGTTACCCATGTACAAGAGGTTGGCCAACTGTGGCAGCCCATAGGTGTTCAGCTAAGAACTTGAGAAGTATGTACAACCTTCAGGACCTTAGGCGAAACCCCACAGATCACCCACAACAGCTCATCAGAAAACATTGCTGACCCCCAGACGGGAGTCGGCGCCGGTCTGCTGCCCCTTATCGAACCAGACACAACATCTACGCGAAGCACATGCAAAACACAAGCTCCCATACTCGTTCCAACCGTGGAAAATCAGGGGACCTGTCGCCACCTCACCAGCATGGTGGATGGGTCAGCCAGTCCGTGAAACTCCGCCTTAAGACGGCACCAGGGAATCGAACCCCGCCCACAAACCACAGATCTGGGGAAACCTCAGACTGAGATGAAAACCCCAGATAGACATCTCTCCATCAGAGACAATGTCAGACATTCCCACACCAGAGACATGTCTCACCCCTCAAGGTGTGCTCAGGATTATGTACAATCAAGCTCCCAGCCTGATATCCAGAGACTTAAGCACCCAGCTCTCAGCTTTTAGACAGATAGACCGACTTGACAGTCAGCATTCATGAGCTTCCTCAGTACATTGTACTGGGCTGGGGCCTTGTGTGGCAGCTTTGTCAATGCATCAGCAGGGTTCTCCTCGCCAGGGATATGCTTCAAGTCAACCAAACTGGCCAACTCCTTCAGCAACAAATAATCCAGGTCCCGGCTTCTGGCCAGCTGCTTGTGAACAAACTGGACCATACCCATGCTGTCTGTTAGCAACAACGTCTCCATCTGCAAGGTCCAAGGGGTAACTGAAGCCAGCTCCAGCATTAACTCCTTTATGTACAGGCTGGACTGGATCCCCTCGCATATGGCCCTGCATTCTGCCACATCTGAACTGATACAGACCCTCTTCTGCAGTCTGCTGTACCAGCTGAACAAACTTGCCCTGCTCTGATAAAAAGCAAACAGAGCAGCAGATCTCCCCCTGACCTTGGTAACCTGGCGAGCATCCATGGAACTGTCAACAAAGATCTCCAAGGTGATAGGCTGGGCAAAGTCAATCCCAGACAAAATCAGATCAGGGGTACTCTCCACCAACCGGGCTATGACTCGAGGCTTCTCATCCTCAAGCACCTCATCAGGCATTCTGCTATGGACCATCAAAGACGGACCACAGATGCTGGCAAACCAGGCCCACATGCCTCTCAACTCAGGTCCTGCAGCCTGGGTGATCTTCTCTGGCAAGGCCTTCACAATGGTCTGTTTATAATCTCCTCCAGCCTGAAGCCTGATACTCCACTCCCCGTCCCTCCTGAACAGGGTAGCCTGCATTCCACAGAACACTACAGGCTTGTTGGGCTCCTGCCACAGCTCCTTGCCCAGTGAAAACTTGCCACTGATGACAGGAATAAACTTCTTCAGCCAGGTCGTGGGGGCTAGCAAATGCAGATCATCTCCATGCAAACTAGCATACACTGGCAGACCCTCCCATTGGGCCAGCAGCAAACAGGGATCAACTGAAGACACTCTCAAGCCACACTCACTGATCAGAGCTTCCTGCAGCGTGAGTCTCCAGATGATTGGGCTCGACCTGAGTCCTTCCAGGCCCTTCAGAATAACCAGGAATTGTTGATGCAGCTCCAGCTTCCAGATGGCAGGCACCTCAACACAGTAAGGCTCATCCTGCTTCCACACCCTCCTGGCCACTTCTGGATCAGATTTTAAAAATGCCCTCTTGAAGTCCAGCAGCACTGATGACATAGCTGCTCCCCTGTTCAGCAACCCCACGTAGAGACATAGCAAAATTCTCCATGTGTCGTGTAGCATCCCTGGCGTGTATAGCTCCTCTCCTGGCAGACTCCCCGTGCCGTGATACTCATTCAGGACAGGCCTGACATGGGGCACTGATACCTCATCCACAACCTTCCTCTTCAGCACAAATCTCAAAGCAAGCTTCCTTGATGCTGGGGGACGTCTGTCTGTTGGTGCAGCACACTCAAACTGCAACCACTCCTCCAATGCCTTGGAGAAGGCGAGCTTCCAAGCCTCAAACAAAGTAGGCGAGCTCATCTCTTGGACCAGCTGGTCATATGTCAAAGGAGAGTGTGCAGCAAGGCTCCTGTGAGTTATGCCAATACTGCTGGGGTGCAACACAGCTGGAATCACCAAACTGGCCGCTGGGGGCACCTCCCCTTCATCCCATTTTACACCCTTGACCGGCTTGGCCCTGCACCTGACTGGAAATGTTGTCCTGAAATTTTCTAGGGGAATCATCCCCCAGCCATCTCTTCTCAGAGCTGTAGCTCTGATAGAAATCCCAGGATTGCCCAGAAAATTCTGACCCAAAATCACAGGGCCATCATAGTCCTCTAGGACAAGGAAGGTCACATCCACACCCATGACAGGGGCAGTAACCTCTCCCAACACCCTTAGATGCGTCCTACCACTGAAATCAGACACCCAGGGGCAACTTGGTTCTCCGACCAGCAGTTCTCCTGTATGCTGAGGTCCCATGACAGAAACCTGTGCATTGGTATCTATCTCCATGGCAGCTACCTCAGGTTCATCCAACTGGACAAGCTTGGACACCTTAGGCTCCTTCTTGGCTCTTTGCAAAGCCTGTACAATATCTGATAGACGCACACCCCTAGGCCTGGTGTCGGGCCGTTCCGGAGGTGCAGCCTGTCCGCCTGCTTGCCCAACCACCGTATGTGAAGGTACCCCAGGGGCCGGGCCAGGGTCACCCTGAGGGCTCGATACAGCTGTAGCACCCTGATCAGGAAGCTCCACGTCACCCCCGCCTTGTACACCAGCGGGCACCTGGAAGAGGTCTCCTTGATTACCTCCCCGGGGACGGATCTTTGACCAGGACAGACGGTGCACTGCTTGGGAGCCATCAATGGCCACCCAGCACTTATGGCCAGCGGCTTCTACTCGGGTCACCACCCCATCATGCCAGCTGCCACGTTTCCCTGGAAAGCTTGGTTCCTTCCACACAACAACCTGTTGTCCAACGTTAGGTTCTAGGACACTCCAGCCCTTGTCTTTCTGCCTCAGCTTGAGGAACTTGGCCTCTAGCTTCTCCTTCCATGCCTGCTCAGCATCAGCTGGCAGCATCCTGGTATGCAGCATAAGAGGATTGATGGCAATGTCACCAAAGAACATGGGAGTCCTCAGGTTCAGCCTGTCCTCCACAGAACGTAGCCATGCAGATGTCACAATGGCAGATGACGTCCTTGGAATCCTCTCCACCAGCAGCACAGTCTTGATCTCTTGGATGGCTCTCTCCACCACCCCTTGCTGGCCGTGGCTCTCCCTGGGTGTAATCAGCAACTCTGGAAACTCTGGCAGGTTCTCACAGCACTCAAACTGAATGTCACACTGCAACAACTCCAACCCAGGGTACCTGCTCCTTGTCAACTTCAGAGCAGCAATCAATGTAGGCTTCTCCATGTCAGGCAGGATCTCTAGGGTCTTGTACTTGGTATATCTGTCCACTGCCACCAGCAGCTTCAAACCCCTGATTCTCTGAATATCTACCTGCACATGGCCTGGCTGCAAAATAGGAGTCCTGGCATGAGACTGCTTGGGCTTTCTAGCAACTAGCCTGCACTTGCAAGCTTGAGCAACCTGTTGGCAGATGGAGTACAACTCACTTCCTCCCAGCCGTCTAGCAACTTGCAAAGACTGAGCTGCATGGCCAAACATGGTATGCAACCTTGAGGCAATGTCATACAAGAGAGAAAACCTTTTATTGTCATTATTAGCACTCAAGGTATGTACAGATCCCTTATGTACAGGAGGCACCAGGGTCGTGCCTGTCAGACTGTCTCCAGCCCTATCCTCATCCTGACCATCCTGTGCCAGTCCTGCACGGTCAGAATGCTTCTGAGATCCACCTGGGTCCACATCACCAGGTCCTACCTCAGGCTCAGCACCGCCATGGCGGGCACGTTGGCGAGTAACCACTGCAGCTACAGCTGGCATACTCTCTGTGGTAACCAAGCTTGCCCCATCGTGTCCAATAGGCTCTTTCACTAGAGCATGGGGCTGCCCCTCACTGCCGTCACTAGCAGCTCATTACACACCCCTGGGGGCACCCTCCAGGGTTCAGGGATGTGTGCAGGCTCAAGTCAATGATCAGCAGCCTTGCCCTTGCCCTTATCCTGGGATGGACCAGCCTTGTCCTTGCTGCCACCCTGAGCTGGCTTGCTCTGACCTTCCTGCCTCAGGTACGAGGGACACTCATTCCTGAAGTGACCCTTCCCCTGGCAGAAATAACATTCCACCTGACTGATGTCCCGTGAGGTCCCACTGCTGGGCCCAGCCTTGGGAGGACCACCCACCCTCTTGAAGTCAAACTGGGACTGTGGATGTCCCGACTTCGGCGGGGTCCCCCGTCCAGCCCTTCTGTCACGCCCCCTCCTGGACCTTCCTCGACCCCTTGAAGAGGTCTCAGGCCCTCTCGAGGGCGCTGGGCCCCCGTGGCCCGATCCCCTCATGGACTTAACCGTGGGTTCAGTGGCCTCCTCATCACCCTGACGAGGGCGCTTACCACCCACGTACTTGCCGCTGAAACACTCATACAACTGGTCCGTCATGGCTGCCCAGCCATGGACCTGTCGCATGTGGATGGTCACATTATCCATGGTGACCGGATCCAGCTGCAGCGACTTGAGAAAGTCGCCCATGGCCATCCGATCTGCGACGAAGAAGCCCTTGGCCATGGCGTCCTCCCTCAGCTTGACGAAGTCTTCAAAGGCGTGGACCACTAGCTGCCCCTTGATGGGCTTGTAGTCCAGGTATTCTTGCTTCAGGTGGGACCCATCTATGGTCCTCTTGTCACTCAGGAACACCTGAGTCGCGTCATAAACGCCGCCCAGGTGTCCCCCGCCGCGTGTCGCTCCCGAACAAACTTGAACAGCCGCCTCGCCGACTGCCTTATGTAGGCACTAGACGCCAGGATGCGAAGCTTGTCACCGGTGTATATCTCCGTGTACAAGTTCATGTCCTCTAACATCCTCTCAGCATCCCGGGGCTGCCAATTGTCCTTGATGGACTGAAACTGGCCTAGCACCGCGTACCCCTCAGCCACGGTCGGTCGCTTAGGCGCCGCTTGATCTGCGGCTGGCGCGTTCTGACCGCCCTGCGATCCTTGGCTCTGATTATCTGGCACCGCAGCCTGGTCTCCCAGCGCCTGGCCGTCCCCGCGTCCATCGCGTCCACCGCGTCCATCGCGTCCATCTCGTCCATCCAGCCCAGCGCCGCGCCGCGCAAAGCCCATAAAGCCCGCTTGTTGGTCAATAGCTCCTCATCCATGATGGCCTCTGTTCAGATCTGCTACAGCCAGCCAAGTGGCCAAGCAGCAATTAAAGCAATATAAGCTACTGAACAAGAAAGGAAAGTGCCAAGTGTTACCACTCAGGCAAGACCACCACGGCTGGCCCCAGGCGCGTCCTGGTTCTCCTTGTCGCTGTCGCTGTCGCGTCGCTGTCGCTCACCACAATCAGCTCTGGCACCCTGCTACCCGCTGCGCCGTCGTCGACCCGCTGTCGGCCCGCGATGACTGAATCGTCACCGTTGGTATAGTAGACAGGTGACAACCCGTCGTTGGCACCCCGCGGATTGTATCTTGGCACCTCGTGGTCGCCAAGTGCCTCGTCGCCTAGCCCAGCGACGCCCCCTGCTCCCACCTCAAGGTCACTATCGTACCAAGAGGGGCAAACTCTTCCCAACGCGTCACACGAACGCGAAGGGGGGGGCAGTTCCTGAAAAGGAACCCTTGCTCGCTCCGGAAACCTGCCGACTCTTGCCGCGCGCTGTCCTCCGGTGATCCGCTGTCGCCCCGACCTCTGCAAGCCGCCTGTGATGCTCCGCTCCGCGTCGTTCACGCCTAACTGGTCCCGCTGCAACACCCTCGTCGCCGATACGCCTGCGAAAGTACGTGGTACACCCGCAACCGCTGCTGTCGGCACAAACTCGTGTCGCACTGCGCCAGCTGCCTCCGCAACCTCTCCTCGCCTTGCCGCCAACTCCGTCCGCACCCGCTCAGCTACTGCTGTAATCACCGTCTGGATGCCGACCAAACCGTGAAGCTCCTGCTCGAGGTCGTCGATGCTCCGGTGCTCCGGAATGACGATGGTTTGGACGTGCCGCAGAATTCGCTCCCAATCTTCGACCTGGTCGTCGACGAATTGCACGAAGCTGCGATTAACAGGCGGACGATCTGCAAGCAATAAAGATAGATCTCGAACGACACGACGCAATTCAGGCGAAATCGAACCCCCAGCAGACTGCCGAAACCGGAAATCCTGCTGCCGTTGTTCTTCCTGCACCATTCACCACCGGACGAGCTCCTTGCGTCGTCAACGCTGCACACCGCAACCAGCAACGACCCTCCTGGCCGTTCCGCTGAGACTGGTTGTAATTTGAGTTAACGTTCTTAGCAAACGCAATGTGAAGGATATGGTTGCAATGCAGCAATGTGTGAATATGGTTGGAAACGGAGCTTTGTTAAAATTGGATAATGTTACAGCGCTCACACACTTGAGGCTTGTACACGCGCTTGCCAAGTCAAGGCACAACACGTGAGGCGGGCTCGCAAGAGATGCCCAATTGGCACTGGCCTATTGTTTATATACTTGTGCACTGTGCTTGCTAGTCCTGAGCAGCCTAGGAGGCCTGCTCAGTAATAACACCCCGGTACAGTATTCACTACCTGTACAGCGCCCAGTTCCTATACAGTAGGTCTGCCATACAGGCACAGTGACCACAGAGTACAGTCACCACAGTGATTATTGCATCTGCACCTAGAAGTCCAGGACTAAGCCTGCGGTACCAACAGACCACAGGTTAAGGTTCCTATTTCCTGCGTACGACGTATTAATCCAATACCGTCGTAGGTCAGCACCTAATTCCTGTCAGCCCAGGAATTACTGTCGACCCCATATGTCGTCGGCAAATATTCACGTCCGACTTAGAAGAACAGCCGGCTCGCGCTCGCGCGCGACCGGGAAGTCGGAACGCCATAACTTTCTTGATACTTGTCGGAATGAACTCGTTCCGGTGCCGCTGGAATCGCAGAGAAATGCCGAATCAGGATCACGCCAATGCGCTTGGCGTTAACTCTACCCGCCTTTCTCTTCCTGGCCTTGTCATCCTTCTCCGCCTGCTCCCTCAACAGCTTGAGACGCAATGCCTTGGGCGGCTTCGAGCATGGGCACACTTTCGCATCGATCCTTGGCATACGTGCCGCCCATGATATGGCACCTTCCTCGGGTAGAAGAACCCTTGAAATGTGCCTTTGTAACGACTAAAAATGTTGTGTTAGCAACAGCCTCAGTTTCAACATTGATGTGAAAAGATCTTTATACCTGGGTTGGAGTCGCGACAGATAACTTCACGTCCAGAGAAGCAATGAAGATGGATCTTCAACAGTGAAGGGAATGAGTCCCCACCCTTGTTAGACACAACAGACAATGTTATATCCAAGTCGACTATCTGTTGAAGTTATAGTTGACTTTTAGCGAGGGTTGTTTGATTGATGAAACAAGGAAACCCTTGAATTACACCATAGCTTAGCTTTCTTACACGCACACATGCTCAGCCGCCACAAACAGGATAAAAGTCATCGTGCACGCAGAGTCGGCTCAGTCCTAACCCGGAAGGACCAATCAAAAGTGAGAATCACTCAAGATAAGATCTTAGCTCCCGAATCCTCAACACAACACAAAGCCAGCACATACAGAATCTCCATGACCTGGAACCAGATCCACCAGATACAAAGGTATTAAAGAGAATCTATGACTGACTGAACAAAACCATGCAAAGTACCCTACGTGGATCAGGCCACGACCAATGAGGGTAGAACAATAAATTCTGCAGATCTCAGCAGGCCCAATATCCGTCAGACGTTGAAGCCTCCTAACTTCCCAAATAATTGTCCTAAAGAACTCATAATAAGATCACCAGTAGGAAAACTTTGGATGTAACATTTGGTTGTTACATATCTCCCCCTCAAGACAGGAACTCCCAGTTCCTAGAAGCCAAGAAGAATAAAACAACAACCTCCACAAAAACAACACAACAATAAACAGGAAGTCCACCACCTCTTGGGACAAGCAAGTGGGGTTTTACATCCCCAAAGGGCCTCCTATCTCATTAGCATCTGATCATGGTCAACCCTGAATAAGACAAATTCACCCACGTACTGATGAAATGTCATCAAGTGACTACACACACACAGGCAACCATGCCTGGATAATACATGTACAACTGCAAGACTGTCATGAACCCAGAACTGTCATTACTGGAAATCTGGACTGGACATCAGAACTGGCCTCCTCCATTCTGGATCCCCACCTCACTCCACAGCCCCATCTCCAACCATCCTGGAAACCCTTCACAAAGTGAACCAATCCCCCTTCTTCGTGTCCCTCCCCCTCGTTCCAAACACTGGGAAATGCTCCACCATGGACACCAGATCTGGCCAGTTCCTGCTGACCTGAATAGCCATGCAGGTCTCAGCGGCCTTGCCCAACTCAGCTGAAAACCTACTGCACTGGGCAGGATAGGACAGAGTAACCATGCACAGCCTGTCGGAGGGGGTCGAAGACCCAGCCACTGGCAGTCTTATGGCGACATAGCCAGCTGCTATAGGCCCACCACAGCTGTAGAAAGGCCTTGATAGGCCCCCACCTGGCCCCCAAGATGGGTACCAGCACTCTCAAGGGCGTGAGCCTGGCCCTCAGCTCGTTAGGGAACTTTGGTAACTGCAGCCCCACGAAGACCGTGCTGTCCTTGTGTGGAAAACATGACATCACAGAGCAGCTGGACGACGGAGTCATGTCAAACTCTCCCTGCTTGACAGCTTGCTCGAGCAGCTCAGTATAGGTCTGGGAATAACCAACTGGCTTGAGCTCTGCAAAGGCGAGTCTCAGATCACTGGGCAGAGATGCCATCAAGTCCTGGCCCTCCACCGGCCTCATGTCAAACGAAGGCCACGGGTACACTGCAAAGACGGTGTGCATAATATAAGCCACCATAGGTGAACCAATCTCACAAAGACTGGGGGGCAGACAGTCCATGCAGGGCCAACTCTACCATACCCTCAGGTACTAGTTCACCCTCCTCCACCACTGTCTGGTCGAGGGCCTGCATGGCGGTGTACAAGGATTTACACCACTCGCACTGTTCGGGGACACATTTGCGATGGTCCAAGTACTGCTCCACCTGTTTTGTTGGGACAACGGACCTGGGCAAGTGTACCACCACCTTAGGGGGTGGAGGGGCCTCCGTAGAGGAGGGAACTGAGGTCACCATGGTGGGGATAGCCTCCTGAGCTACCTGGACCTCAGAGGCTGCAGGCACAGCAGAACCCCCAAGTGGAAGGTGCCCAGCCCTCAAATGTTCTGCCATCTGAGTAACCAAACCCTCCACATGAGCCAACCTTGATATAAGGGCCCCGTGACGCTGCTCGTGCCGCTGCTGATCATGTACCATACGCTGGAACAGGTTGAGAAAATGGGCTTCCACGAACCCAGCGTCTTCCTGGAGCGAAGTACCTGTGGCTCTGGGGCCAGCGTAGTCGTGCTGAAAGACATACGTAGCCCTCACGTCCTCTTGGAGTTGGGCAGGTGGCCTGGGTGTCCCCTCAGAGTGGGAGTCTCCCATGGCTGGCAACCACAGACACACAGCACCAAAAAGAGGCGTTAGCAGTGCTCACTGGGAGCTATGAAGGGGAGCACTCCGCTCAGAGCCCATGACATACCACTCAGGCAAGGTGATCCCATGACGCTGACAATAATCCAGTACAGCAGAGTGACTATTAGTGAGATCAGACAACCACAGCCACGTAGCAGTCACCTCTAGCTCTCCCTTCCAGTGTACCTTAAACTGCAGCTGTTTAGTACGACCTTTCCCCTTCACCCTGTGAGCCAACAACCGCTCCACTTCATAGATCTTCTCCCCCTCTGAATCCAACTCATAAGGCAAGGGGGCAGACAATCTGCCTGGCAAGGTGTTACGCCTGTACAGCTTCAACTGTGCTAGGTGAAAAATGTTATTCCTGAGCTTCCAGTGAGAAGGCACCTGGACCTAAACCACGGTACCATAGTGAAAGGTGGCCAACACTGGGTAAGGACCCAACCAGAGTGGTTGCAGTTTCCTGCATTGCTCCTTCTCAGGCAGCACTCTGTTGGCTTCCAACAACACCAAGTCCCCGGGAGCTACAAAGGAATGACTGGCCACCGTCTGCTGCCAGGCGTTAGTCAGGTACTTGTCCTGTGTCCTCAACAGCTGGGTAGCCACAATGCTGTGAGCCTCCTGGAAGGAAGCCAACAACTGCTGGACTGAACCAAGACGTCGCTGGAAAGGGCCTTCAGCGTCCCTGTCGGGCAGTTCCAAGTCGAATGGTGTCAAGGGACACTGGCCATTGCAGATCACGAAGGGGGACATCTGGTGAGGAGCCAGAGGAGAGTTGTTGATTGCAAACTCTATGAAAGGTAACTTCTTGTCCCAGTCCTTGTTGTCGTGGGTACAATAGTGCTTTTGACACTCCCTGACAATTCTGTTCATCCTCTCCACCGCCCCAGTACTGGCACACCTGTATGCCACACCGAATGCCAGCTTAGTGTCTAGGATGTCAAAGAATGACTTCCAAAACCCTGACAGCCAAAGGGGGTCCTGATCAGTGATGATCACTCTAGGCATGCCGTGCAGACGGTAGATCTCCTTCATAAACAAATCCACACACTGTGCAGCGGTGAGATGAGTATTGCAAGGAATCAAATGGCACATTCTGGAAAGCCTGTCCATGACCACAAGGATCCTGTCATTGCCACCATCTGACATGGGTAGACCACAGATAAAATCCATAGTCACACTGATCCAAGGGCGCAGGGGAATGGGCATAGCCATGGGAAAGATGGGCGTGGCTTGGTTCCTGACCTTATTTCTCTGGCAAGAGTCACAGGAATCCACGTAGGCCTTAACATCCTGATAAAGGCCAGGCCACCAAAACCTCTGCTGCACCTCATGAAGTAGCTTAGCATAACCAGGATGACACGCAGTCACATCGTCATGGAAACAATGTAACACTAAGGCAGCCATGGAAACAATGTAACGCTAAGGCAGCCATGCCTAGAATGTTGCCTAGCTGTGCCAACACACCTAGTCACGTGCCGCCAACGCACGGTACACAACCAGCCATAGCCTTAGCCTAGTCCTAGTACAGCCATGCTACGCCCTGGCTATGTTCAGATTACTTGCCCACGCTCCTTGCTATGATATGCTCACATGGGTCTTATTGCACCCACAGTTTGCCGGATCGTTAGCCTGTCCTTTTAGCTAGCCGCGCCCGATTGCAGCTGTGGCATGCCTTTGGCATGAAGGAGACTGGGGGTCTCTGCCCTTTCTCCTGTAGTGCACACACAGGGATTAAAAGCACTTCGGTGCTCCGTGACTCCCCAACGGGAGCACGAGTTTAATTAATTAATTAATTAATGTAACACTGTGGGAATGGCCATCTCAGGCACATACACTTTTCTAGTCACCGTGTGCTCTGCATCATGAGTGTGAACATACAGAACGCCCTCCCAGTATTCTACAGGTCTATTGCCAAAGTTGCCCCTCTGGATGGCTGCAGTAGCCATGTCCTCCGTCTTGGTGAAGGCCTTGATGACGTCCAGCAGGGAAATATTTAAAGGATTAGGCAACACCAGGTCCTTGTCAGGTCCCAGGGGCTGCATCTGCATCTCCTCTTCCTGCCCAGGGCTAGCCACCAACTGCTTGGATGAGACAGTAGTAGCTATGGGCCCTTTTGACCTTGCCATCACCTGAGAGGCCAACACCTTGGACCGGCCTACCAACACAGGGTCCATGACCCACTTCCTGGGCCTACCTCTGCTGCGCCTAGCAGGGTCTCCCTCACCTGGCTGCACTGTGGGAGTGGGCACCACACCGTCAGGACTTCTCCTAAGACTGTCAGACAGTGACTGGACACCCTCCTGGACGCCTGTCAACTCTGGGACAAAGCCCTGGTCGATGAGCATCACGGGACCACCGTTATTCCCTACAGGTGGTGTCAACAGTTGAGAAGTCTTCTGGTTGTTGGCCTGAGCTCTAGTCAAGGCTCCACACTCTACCACAGAAATCAGGGCAGCACAGATGTCCAAGTCCTCATGAAAACTTCCCATCAAATCCCTTCTCCTGGACAGGGCGTCAGGCACCACATTCTGCGTACCAGGAATGTACCTCACAGAGAAAGGTCCAAACCCCCCAGGAACTCCATCCATCCAGCCATCCTCTTACTCATCCGGGTCTGTTCCAACACATGTACCAAGGGCCTGTGGTCAGTCATCAGGGTAATAGACTCGTTGCCCTGCCCATCCCTGGCGCTGCTGGCCACAGAAAACTGAGCCCCCTTCAGTAGGTGTTCCCACTTGTGACAGGCCACCACCAATCCCAGCAGCTCCTGCTCATGAACAGGGTAGTTACGTTCTGCAGACGTCATACTCCTGGACATGTATTCCACTGGTTGAGGGCCCTTACCATGATCTTGCATTAGTACTGCACCAATAGCACCCTGTGAGGCATCAGACCTAACCTGGTATGGCAAGTCTGGGTTGGGGCCCACCAACAAGGGAGCAGTGGTAAGCTTCTGCTTCAACACATCAAAAGCTTGCTGGCATGCTGCAGTCCACTCAAAGGGAACATCCTTCTTGAGCAGGGCTAACAGGGGACCAGAGATGGCCGCCATGTCAGGGATGAACCGTCGGTACCAGCCCACCAGGCCCAGAAAGGATCTGACATCCTGAGCTGACTTCAACACAGGCCACTCCAAAACAGCAGAGACCTTGCTGGCCTCAGGAGTCATACCTGCAGCGCTCAGCTGGTAGCCCAGAAACTTCACCTCTTGGCCCCACTCCACCTTGGACCTCTTCACCGACAGATGATACTGATGGATCACCTTAAGGACCTCCTCCACGTTCTCCAGATGCTCCCTGAAGGTACGAGAGTGTACCAGAATGTCGTCCAGGTAGACGACCACACAAGTCCTGAAGACCACCCTGGTAGTGTCACACAAGTGGGCAATGTCCTTGAACCTGGGGTTGCGAAGGTCAGGTGAGATCTGGGGCAGGGCATTTCCAGTCAGGTGGCCAAAGATGGCATTGACAAACATCTGCATAGTGGCAGGACTGTTAGAGGCACCCATGGGCATTACTGTCCACTGGAACTGTCCCCATGGGTAGAAAAGGCCGTCTTGGGGATGTCCTCAGTAGCCACCCTGATCTGCCAGAAAGCATGCCTGAGGTCAAACTTGGTAAAGAAGGCAGCTCCTGCAGTCCTCTCCAGCAACTCATCAATTCTGGGCAGAGGGTACCTGGACTTGACAGTCACCTTGTTCAGTCCCCTCAGGTCAATGCACAACCTCCACCCCCCATCATGCTTGGGTACAAGCAAACACCCAGAACTGAAAGGACTGTTAGCTGGGAGGATCAGACCAGCCTCCAACAGGCCAATAAGTATGGTCTTCAGCTCTGCCATCTCTGCAGGGCCCATCCTGTACATAGGCACAAAAGGAGGACGAGCACCCTCTACCAACTTGATGACATGTGTGATGGGTCCCTCAGGAGGATACTGGGGCATCTTGTCCTCAAAGATGGCTCCATACCTGTCCAACAAGGCATCATGCTGCTGTTGTTGCTCAGTGGTGACAGTAGAACTGACAGCATTGACAGAATGACCACTAGCAGACTCAGGTTCATTAGGCACCAAATGCAGGAAAAAGATGTGTTCCACTGGATAGGTGGCCAAATAAGACAGAGTATGCTTGGCAGACCACACATGCTTCAGTAGGGCAGCCCGTTTCTCCTCCAAAGTCGGCTCTTGATCCACCCCTTTCGCACCTGCTTCCCCTCCCTTGCCATCATTGACAGCTGTCTGTGTGGAACAGCACTCAGTGGCTGTTCTTCTCCCCCTGGCAACACACAGGTAGCATCCCACACTGTCCCATCCTTGAACTGGACCACCCTGTCAGGCCAAGAAATAGCAGGATTGGTGTCAGACAACCATGGGATCCCCAAAATCACATCTGCTGCCGTGAGGGGAATGACATCTGCTGTCACTTCCAAAGTCTGGGATGAACAAACTTGGAAGATGAGCTGCACATAGCCAGGTGAGCAGCTTCTCCTGCCATCAGAATACTGCACCATGACAGGTGTGGGGTGGGCCAACACAGGCAACTTCAACTCCTGCACCAAGGATGCAGCAATATAATTACTGCCAGCACCAGAATCAATCATAAACAAGCAAGCTGGCTGAGCCAAGGGAACTGGCACGTTGAGGAGCCTAGCCTGAAACTTGAGTAAGTGACCTGGTACAGGAGGACCCACAGGGACAGCAGGGTCAGAAGCACCCACAGTGTTCACTGGCCTAACGTCAACAGCAGGCAGGTCAGACCTGGCCATGACAGAAGGATGACCTGGGGACCCAACTAGTTTTTTGACTCAGGTGGGTCTGGGAGTGCTCCACTGCCTGATGGTGGAAGCTGCTCAGGTGGTGCTGGAGGCTCATCCTCGTCCCCCCATCCTCCTCATCTGCCAGCAGCTGCATGAGAGCGTTCACCATCCTACGCTTATCCTGTCTGCTGAAGGGCCGAGCGCGGGACTGGAACCTCCCAGAGGGCTGGAAGTTGGGCTGGAACCCTGGCTGCATCCGGTGATCGCCAGCAGGAACGCCAGGAGGTAGGCTGGGTGGCCTGGGAGATGGCAGGGCGCCAAAAGGTCCTCTCGTGGCAGGGGGAAACTGGTCCCGTCTAGGGCAGTCCCGTGCAAAGTGACCTGGCTGGTTGCAGATAAAACAGTTACCCTGGGTGGGATCCAAGGCATTGAGCTCCCCCAGGAGGTCATCCAGCTGGTTCAGGGACTTCTTGATGGGTGGCACTGGCGTGGCCACAGGCTCCCACTTGACAGAAAAAGCAGGCACACGACAGAGGGTGAGCACATAAGACAACACCTTGTCCCATTGCCAGTCCACGTAGTCGAACTGGGAGAAGTGCTTGTCCACATCCAGTCGCACGTGTGGAGCCATGCCATGCAGTAGTCTGTGAAGCGCCTCTGCGTCAGAGCATTGGGGAATCTTGGCTCTAAGGTTGGTGAATTGCTCCACGAACTGTGGCAGCGTCAAACCAGCCTGCGTACAGTTAGCCAGTGCGTCCCGATCCATGCGAAGCTGATCCTGGGGTAACAGAAACCGGCGAAAGCCCAATAGGAGAGAGGGGAGGTCGGTACACGCACGTCCAGCCACAGAACGCAAAAACTCATCAAAACGGTCGCTGGCACTGTCGCTCATCCGCTGCCTAACCATTCTCTTCTGGATGTCCATCGTGAGACGTTCCTCTGCCTTGGGCCCGTAGTTGGCGAAGTGGATAGCGAAGACATCCTGAAACTTGGTGGAGAAATGGTCGAAGCTGCGATGGGTAAGGTTGGTCAGCGATAGCTTGTCTACCGACTCCACCTTGGGAAAAGGAACAGTACGAGGATACAAAGACGTGAGCTCCATCACTGGGGCGTGTGGTGCATTCTGACTCTCCGGCAATGTCGCAGCCACCGAGAGCCGTGGAGGCTCATGCCCCTGTGCATCTGTCCCTTCATCAACAAAAGGAGCGTCAACCGCATATACCCTTCGTATACCCAGTGTTGGAGACGGTTGATCCACGAAAACAGACTCTCCATCGCCCGCCTGCCCTTGCGACTCAAGTTGCTGCACACGCGCAATAGTCCTACCCACACTCTTCTCCAGCGCTTCCGCCACACTTCTAGCTCTCGCAGCTTCCTCACGTTCATGTTGTAATCGAATTTTCTCCGCTGTCAGCTCGTCAGCCGCTAGCCGAGTGCCGTCTCGCCCCGGCACCGTGTTGTAGCCAAAACGAATAGCCGAACCGTATTCGGGTGCTGGCGAACGCGTGTCCTCCACGTTGGAGAACCGTGGTCCACCTCTACCAGTGCCACGCAAGGAGGGCTCGCCTGGTTGCACACCGAGGGGCAAGATGGAGAACTTTGGGCCGACCGACAGCGAATATCTGCGGGAAGCAGACATTAAGGTGGTATCTCCAAATAGTTGACGTCTGGGAGTAGATGATGAAACCCTTTCATCACCGGTCGTCCGTTGAGCTGCTAAAGATGTGGTTGCATCTTCAACTCTCTTACTTGATAACGGTGGTTGTGTCTCCGGGTTACTCATCACTCCATGGGTCGCGCATGCCGGACTGGGGAAACGTTAGAGACTTGTAAGCTCAAAGCAGCTCTCAGAGCAAGACTGTCACATAAGGATGAGTCACACTCTAAAAACTGTCCGAACACACAGCATAACGTACCCTCTCTGGGTCAGGCAAGAATTCCATTGTTAACCGTGAACTAATACTATCAAGACAACCAACACCGAGGTAGAAACCTCCGATACCAATGTAACGACTAAAAATGTTGTGTTTGCAACAGCCTCAGTTTCAACATTGATGTGAAAAGATCTTTATACCTGGGTTGGAGTCGCGACAGATAACTTCACGTCCAGAGAAGCAATGAAGATGGATCTTCAACAGTTAAGGGAATGAGTCCCCACCCTTGTTAGACACAACAGACAATGTTATATCCAAGTCGACTATCTGTTGAAGTTATAGTTGACTTTTAGCGAGGGTTGTTTGATTGATGAAACAAGGAAACCCTTGAATTACACCATAGCTTTAGCTTTCTTACACGCACACATGCTCAGCCGCCACAAACAGGATAAAAGTCATCGTGCACGCAGAGTCGGCTCAGCCCTAACCCGGAAGGACCAATCAAAAGTGAGAATCACTCAAGATAAGATCTTAGCTTCCGAATCCTCAACACAACACAAAGCCAGCACATACGAATCTCCATGACCTGGAACCAGATCCACCAGGTACAACGGTATTAAAGAGAATCTATGACTGACTGAACAAAACCATGCAAAGTACCCTACGTGGATCAGGCCACGACCAATGAGGGTAGAACAATAAATTCTGCAGATCTCAGCAGGCCCAATATCCATCAGACGTGAAGCCTCCTAACTTCCCAAATAATTGTCCTAAAGAACTCATAATAAGATCACCAGTAGGAAAACTTTGGATGTAACATTTGGTTGTTACAGCCTTGCATTCTGAGCACGCCATTTGGTAGTTATTTGTCTGCTGCCCATCCTTGAAGACACGCTCTTTGCTAACATATGTCCAAACATCCTCAGAATCAGCCTCTTACTCGTCGCCGCCCATCATCATCATGGCCCATCTCCTCACTCTCCGTAGCCATGGCGCCTGTTGATATGCTACGATAGGTGACCACCGCGATCTTGCTGGCAGACCGCGATCTTGGCACATTTTTGTCTTCTTGAACGGTGCCTTCCTGTCCTGTCAATACACGCAGCCATATGCATTGATCTTGGCCAAGTGGCACCTTGCTGCTCACTTGTTTCTACTACTCGGCGCGCCGCAGCCTAGTCTAGAAACTTCCGCTTCACCCGAGCTGTAAACTGATGCGGAGCCAAAAATACGCAAAAAATACGCAAAAAAATACGCGATACGCAAGAAATACCCTAAAAATATGCGGCGCGTACGAAAGTACCCTGTTTTCGTACGCGCTGCTCGCGTAATCGCGTATAAACGCGCGATACGGCGTATAATACGGCGTATGATTATACACGTACTGCGTGCCTCTGGCATGAAGGAGAAAGGGGGTATCTGCCCTTTCTTCCTGCATGTTGTGCACATTCATTAATTAATAAATCAGGAATGTTCATGACTCCGTTGGGAGTACATGTGGCACATATAGCCCTGAGAAGG
>RPFO01001234.1:5000-24953 GCA_009746045.1 Mesostigma viride
ATGCTGCATGGGATGTGTTTAGAACATGTGCAAAGTTCCAGGCCCAACTGAGTTCATTTGGTGTCATTATGTATGCATATGTGTGATAAAACCCTTGGAAAACCATGAAAAACTGCATTTTTGGGGTATTTACGCTAGCATTTGTCACCAATTTGTCATCCAACCAGCCTGAAACTTTGTGGGCATGCTGTATGGGATGTGTTTAGAACATGTGCAAAGTTCCAGGCCCAACTGAGTTCATTTGATGTCATTATATATGCATACATGCCAGAAAGTGCTGAAAATATGGTATTTTTTGCTAGCAAATGTCACCATGTTACCATGCTGCCAACTCCCAAAATTTTTTTTGACCACATGGCATCATAAGATATCTGATAAGGAACCTTGGTGCCAAATTTGAGGTCAAACTGACCATTATTCCATCTCCAAATATTTTCCAGGGGAAGAAAATGGGTTTTCGGATTGATGTGGTGTGGCAAGGTTAAGTGTCCTGTCCCCATACCTGTTCATTATTGTCGTGGATCACGTCATGCGCCGGGCACGTGCGCGCTTTACTGCTGGGTTCGAGCCAGGCTTGGACATCCTTAACGAGCGTGAGAACGGCGGGGTTAGCACTGGCTACCGCCTGGCCGACCTGATTTATGCAGACGACGCACGCCCCGAGCACATTCAGACCTGGCTGGACTGTCTGGGCCTGGAGGCGAGGGCGGTCCACGGGGTTGGAGATTAGTGTCAAAACTGAGGCGATGGTGCCTTGGGGCCTCTGGCAGTAGACCACCGCGGCCGCGCCTGCTCGACGGGACGGAGGTCCCGTTCCGCGATCACTTCATGAAAAGTGTTGGGGAGTTGGCTCCCTGACACCGCAGACGATGTGGACATCCGCATCGGCCTGGCCTGGGCCAGGCTCCGTTCGCTCAACACCTACTGGCGCTCGAAGGGCCTGGGCGAGCACCGCAAGCGCATGCTCTTCAAGGTCCTCGTCCTCACGGTGCTAACGTATGGCGCCGAGGCGTGCATGGACACTCACGGGTCCACACACTGGCAGCTAAGCTAGACGGCACGGTTTACAGGATGCTCCGACAGGTCCTGAACGTAGGGTTTTCCAAGCGCCCGTCATTAGAGTCTTTGTATCAGGGTATGCCTCGTATTTCGGACGAGATTAGGCAGCGTAGGATAGCATTTGTAGGGCACCTTGCTTGCACCAGCCAGGTCGACACTGCCAGGCAAGTATACGCGTACGAACATAAACTTTTCGGCCCGTAAAAATTTCCGTATACGTGTACGGGCCGTAAATTTACAGTATAGTGTTGGTCTGGCAGGCCCCCGCAGCGGCTTGGCCAGCCAGGGCGGCATATTCTGACCTGGCCTGGCCCCAAGGGCATTCCCAAAAGGGTAGGGAAACATGTCATGCACGAACTATGTACATCCAGATGTTGCATGCTGGACGACCTAGTGGTCCCAGCCCAGTTTGAACACCGCATCCACTCTCTCTCGATCCCTTCTTTGGACTGCCATGCAGAACAAGACGCGGTGGCAGAAGATTGTCAAGGCTCACACGCCAGCCCCGGTGGGCACCCACCTCCCCCCAAGTGGAGGCGGCGTTTTGATGAGTAGTGTAGTTAGGATTTTTCTAGACTAGATAGCTTAGAGTTAGGTTAGTTCGATTACGCGGCTCCTTCCACTCCACCCATCCATCAAGGAATATGTGCTACATCAGTGATCTCCCAACGGAGGCATGTTATAATTTAATTTAAATTTAATAATTTAAGCAAATGGGCACAAGGAGCCAGAGCTATAGGTTAAGGTACTATAACGCTGAGCTAATATCATTCGAAGTGCTATACTGCAATATGTACATGGGGGTCAGTCACCTCGCTGGCAAGCTGCCCACGCCCCCCCGCCGCCCGCCGCGCTTCACCAGCCGCGGGCCTGCACCGGCTCCCCGCCGTCATCCAGACCCGGCAAGCCCTGCGAGACAACCGCAACCCCGCCCGCTACGCCCGCCTCAGGGAAGAATACCACTTGGCCATCCGGCAGGCGCCCCAAGGAGCTGGAGGACCGCCATGTCTGCGAATACTTCGCCCACCTCGAAGACCAGCACATGGTGACGGCAAGTCCGCCTGGATCCACCTGCATGCGCCACGACCAACGGCCAGCCGGCCAGCGGCGCGCAGCCGGCGCCGCGGATGCTCTCTGGATCAGCGCAGCAGCAACTTGACCGGTGGAATTCCTCTAAGGCCCCAGCCCCGGCGGCTCGGCGCCCCCCCGCCGCCCGATCCGCCGCTTATAATTGGCCCCCTGCATGGCGGCCGCCAGCCCGCCTGGCACCTGCGGCGGGCGAAAATACCTGCGCCGCCCGTGCGCCGCCCGCCGCTGAGCAGGAGTCCGGAGTACACGTACCCACCCCTGTCGGAACCCCTCGGGCCGACCGCGACGAGCTACCGCCGTTCACTGAGACGAGCTGCGCACCGCCGCCAAGAAGCAACTTCGCTTCTACGCCGCCGTATAAGGACCTGACCAGCTCCCCGCCCCATGCAGTGAAAAACTGATATGGCGCTCACGGGCCGGGTTCCTGCTTGACGTGCGGCCGGCAACCCGGGATCCAGTGCTAGCTTGCCGACGAGCTTCGATCCTGAGTGGCAGCACAGCTACCGTGTTAATATGCTCGGTGACAGTACAAAAACAAATTGCCTTTCACTGACGACCCCGCCAACTACCGCATCAGGAGTGTGCCATCCCTAGCCCCTAAATGGTCTGGCTGCCGATTTTCCGCCAAAAATCGACTTACAGCCGATATATCGGCACTTCCGCGGGGGACCAAATGCCGCGAATACTATTGAGAATTAGGAAACGTTTAGCTGAGAAGATCGAAAGTTTATAGTTTTCCTCACAGCATGGTACTAGGGTTTGCATACTTCTGACAAAGTTATAGAGGTGTTCTGGCCGGTCAAAGTACAAGGGGTCAGGGTACTTTTTCACGTAGAACGTGCATTCCGGAAAACGACGACCTGGCCATGGCGGCTTGCGCACACGCATGGCATTTACGTTTGCGGTCGAATTTGCTGGCCAAACTTGAGAAATAGATTTTATATGTCCTAAAGATCACACATTCCAGTTTTTGGTTCGCGAGAAGGCCATTTGATAGGTGTCGGCAGCGTTCTTGCTGGAAAAACCTGGGATCAGGCAGGACGATAGAAACGTTGACAGCAATACCTTTCCGGCGTATTTTAAGGGATATATCGGTTGCTTCGTACTTTTTATGATGCATTGTAGTCGTAAACGTGCAAGGCTGGCCAGAAATATCCCAATCTAGTGACCATGCTGCACAACTTTGGTGTGCCGCAATGCGCCATTTTGCGGCCACCGCCTGGGCCAAGGTAACGCCAGCCATGCCACGTAAAGCTTCAGCATCGTTTTCCTATCGATGTATGACATTTATATATACGTCCTAGCTTGTGTAGCACATTCTTTTTGCATTATTCATGCTCTTTCTTGACCATGGCCTGGCCCCTTCCTAAAACACCCTTCTTAGATGCTTCCCTTAGTCTATTGACCTGCCATAGTGTGCTGGTGCTGATTTTTAGAGGCTGTATGGGTTTGAATACCTCCATATATGTTTCTTATATATTTCCCACACACATATTGCATGAGTGTGAGGCAGTTGGCTGGTCTCTGTGGCATCATCAAGCATGTAATGGTGAGTAAAAACTTCCCATTGTCAGCATGTGCCACCAGGTGTGCTGGCCATCACCTGGCAAGCTAGCTATAGCAGCTTAGGCCTAGTTTATCCTTGCTAGGGCAGGCTGAAATAGGCTCAACATCACCAGTTTGTTGGTGGCTGCCTCCTACAATGCATGCCTTGCGTAGTAGGGTATCCGTACCGCGTTACCTACGTGCATGGACAAGGTGGCACCTGCACATAGGTGCCACATAAGGGCAGTGTGATGATCCAGCTATGTTTTCCCATCATTGCGGAAGGGAAATGTGTTGTATGGCATGGTTGGTGGCCATATTAGTAGGTAGTATGCCCACCCCTACCCTCTTGGTTGCTTTTTACCAATGGTACACCTATAGGCTGCACTGGGTGTAACTACTGGTATACCCACCCAAATGATGGCCCCAATGGCTCAAGCTGTTCAGCAACTAATTATTTATCATCCCTGAAGTGGTAGGTGTCTAGGTCTAGTTATATAATTGAAAATGCACAATATACCAAGAATGAAAGCGCGCGTCTTGACCCCCCTAACTTTGACGGTAGTTTTCTATGGCCTGCCCTGCAGATATGTGGGCTTGTGATAGCTCATGGCAAAGGGCAAGTCATGGACATGCTTGACTCCCAAGGACAGCCCTTGGATGTTGGTATGTTGGTTATGGGGTGGTTTACAAAATAGTGATTTTACAGCCGATTTTTCGGCAGCAATCCTGCCCATTTAGGGGCTAGAGCGCCACTGTCACCGGCTCAAGTTGTTCATGCGCATGATCCTCAACCGCCTTCGTTCTGCTCTCGGCGGTACCTTGGGGAGAGTCAAATGGGCTTTCGTCCTGGGCGCAATACCGTCATGCCGCATGTCCATCTTCGTTGCGCGGGCGCCGTCAGACTCTTCGAGGAAATCGCGCTACTAAGCCTGCAACTCTGGCTGCATGGTGAGTTTCTGGCCATCGGCTGATCTTGGTCGACTGGCTTCAGTTAAAGCCCCCGACCGGCTAAGCTATGGCGGTCGGTCACGTTGAGCTTGGGAGAAGGTGAACACAGAGAATTGCTGTCAGAGCTGGCCAACCACTGGCTTATGTCCTAGCCAGCAAAGCCTATCCGGTTAGCCGTAACCGTGGGACCGGCTAGCTGTCCGTATACCGACCCGGATAAGGCCCCGGACTGGGGCCTAGGTGGCGCCGGCCCTAGGCGCCGCCCTTAGACCGGTCGACCGCATCGGACCGCCGGATAATAGCTGGCGGCTTAGCGGACGCTAGCGGAAGGCGTGCGGACGGACATGGGGAACTAAGAGCCAGATGCTAGGGCTCTAGAGTTACTCAACTCCGACATACTCTTTTGTTCTTTGATTAATTATCAAAATAATTACATCAAATGCAGACCATACAAAACCCTCTAAGGTAGGGAACTCAAGGGGGCCTCAAGGCCGTCAAAATCACCACGGTATCGACCCGTGCCCTTGTGATCACACATGAATACTGATGTAATAATTATTAATTATCAACATCACTCCGTTGGGAGTAAATTAATGTAGCACATATCCCTGAGAATGGGCATATGGCTTTTAATACATTCTAGGCTACCTCATACAAGGGTGGGAATGTAAGCTACCCCTGCTCTAGGTGCACCAGGGCACCTGCACCACCATGCTGTCTCAGGTTCAACCCGCCTAAGGGGGGGATCCTGGCACGGGGGAGGAAGATCATCATGGCTATACAAAAACTAGAGCGTGGCATCTCAGCAGAGAGCAACTCTCTGCATGGGCACAGCATAACTAAATAAAACTAGGCATCATCTGGAGTGTGGCACATCATAGGCACACATGTACATGGTTAAATAATGCTCGTGGATCAGCTGGTATAGTGCCTGTAGGAGGCGTACATGTACATGGCCACGGTCTATCTATTCTACACTACTACTGCTGTATTCCCCTAAGCTGGGGCGTCTGGAGTCGCAGGGGCCGAGGGGGTCGCCTGCCAGGGCTTGTGGCCAACGTAGATGGCCGCCCCCTTCCAGTACACCGGCTGCCCCGCCTTGGTCTGCCGGAGCTGGAGGTAGGTCGGCCATAGCTCCCGTCGCCGTTGTTGCTGCGCCAGGGAGTGATGTAATAAGTAGCGAGAAAAACCCAACTATGCCACCAGACAATTTAAGGTGACCCTTTTATTAGGACCAGTGACCCGCCGACGGGCCGGCCCAAGGCACCGCCCAACGTGGCTAGGGTATGGTCAAGACAGGCAAAAAAAAAACTACTACCAAGATACTCGTGAATGCTAGCAACACAGGGTGTTATGGCAACTGCTTCAGTCTGAAGGCTTTTGATTCTGTCCAAGCTCTGTGCGGCTGTTTGGCCGGCTGTCCTTGCTTGCGCGAGCTCGCGTCCCCCGCTCCCCTTATATATCACTCATCACTGTCATCTGCATGCTGTTTGATCGAGGGGTCGACCAAATCGGTGGGCACTCAACACGGCTTAATTTACCGCGCCATGTCCACTGCAGACCGGCGTCTGGACGAGTTGCGTGACCTGTCACCGTACCTGTTTTTTATTGTAGTGGCATCGATCTCGTCAATAATGCATCTTCGGCTACGCAAGATCATGATGAAACTTTGATTGGACGCATCTGCATAATTTTCTGCGGTCTTATTGCCATATTACTGAATTTATTACCTAACGCACGTCGCCATGGCCAACTTGGCGCAAGGGTTACGCGCATCGTGCACCACAATTTCACGTGACGGGTACCGGCGCGAATTTTTTGGCGCGAAATAATTCCGGTCCGTCCGGACCCCTTAAATTAAATTAAATTAAATTAAATTAAATTATAACATGTCTCCGTTGGGAGATCATGTAGCACATATTCCAGGTTGGATGGGTGGTGTGGAGGAAGCCGCGTAGTGGATATCAGTATGTCTTAACATATACGCCACTGCTGAGCCGGCACGTGCCCGCTTTGCTCTGCTGCTGGCTGGCCGCGCACCGGCCTGGCCTACTAATGATCATGAATGAGCGAATTGGGGAAGGGGGGCCGACTGGCAACCAGCAGAATTTACTACTAGCTGTCGGACCACATTTATGCTGACGACATCACGCTCATTGAGAAGCCAGAGTCATCTGACCAACTTTGGCTGGACTGCATGCCGGCCTGGCGCTTAGTTGAGGCTCGTGCTGTCATGGTCTGAAAATCAGCCCCAAATTAATTAATGGACGCCCTGCATGCCGGCCCTCGGTCTGGCCGGGCCCCCACTCCGCCTCTTATTATTAGACGACACCGAGGTGCGTCACTGATTACCGGCCTGGCTTCAGGCCGCTTCAAGTTGCTAGCTAGGCAGTGGGCTTCCCGTCCGACTGCGAGGACGACATGATGACGACGGTCCCGGATAGGCATGGCGTGCCAGGGCACAACTCCGTGACCACCACCGCGAAGCAACCCCGCCCTACCCCGGATCGTCAAGCCGGCGACCTGTTCAAAGTCGTCATTCTGCCGATATTCCCGGAGCTAGGCCTACGGCGCGGAGACGTACGTGGACACTGACGCCCGGCAGTCCTGAGCTGGAGTAACGACTCGAGGGCAACGTCACCAAGATGCTGCGCAAGGCACTTCATATCCCCTTTCGGGTTTTCACATTACCAATAGAAGGATTTGTACGCTTCAATTTGCTGGCATTTGTTTCCCACATTCTTAGGCACTAGGCGCCTGGGCCTATAGCCGGGCACCTGGCGCCTGGCCGCACAGTCTGATCAGCTAGGTAGACACATCGGATAGACTACTAAGCTGGCCGCACCAAGCCCGCACAGCCCCGGGGCGTTTTGTCCTCAAATGGCGTGCCCCCGCCCAGGCTGCGGGCTGCATGCCGGGCCGCGCGCCATACGTGGACTTTCAGTACATGATATGCTATAGGCATGGACATGTGCTATACCGGCTAGAGTCTAGACGGGACGGGCTCACGCGCCCGAACAGCCTCCTGGTTTGTCTGTAGTATGGAGGCAGATGGCTCACAAGTATAGTAGGTGGTGGCAAGTAGTGATGACGGAGACCTGGCACCCCCAAGCGATCACTGGGGGCTCCGCGCGTGACCCCGCGGTTTGGCATTCATAGCGATTCGGAGCCCTGTGGTGCCCACAAGGCCACGTACAACCCTGTCTGTAACTAGGAACTAGATAGCGAGCATCATCCATCCCATGTTCCCCTCCCGCCCTGGCACTGTCAGAGGACTTTTGCTCACGTGACGCAGTATGTCACGTGTACACTAATTAGTTAATCAATGGACAATGGGGGACAGAGTGGGTGAACCATGGGCCAGTATTCCCCTTAAAACTCTCAGGCTCCGGGCTAGAAGCCTTTATATTAATTAATTAATTATTTAATATATAGACACGTGGCTGCGTCACGTGAGCACTTAAGTCCTCAGTGGGAGGGGAACATGGGATGGAATGGATGGTGTAAGTTATCTAGCTAGGTCCTAGTTACAGGGTTGTGGGCACCACGGCCCGAATCGCTATGAATGCCATACGCGGTCACGCGCGGAGCCCCCACAGACTTGGGGGTGGTCTCCTTCATCACTACTTGCCATCTATCCTTGCACGTACCATCCGCCTCCATATTACAGACAAACCAGGAGGCTAGCTGCCCGGGTGTGAGCCCGTCACATCTAGTGCATGTAGCACATGTCCATGCCGAGTCTGTCACGAAAAGTCCACGCCTTTGTATTAATTATCCTTTATATTATCCTGGGCTATCTGGGCCGGTTAGCATGCAACCTACCCCCACGGCCCGTCATGCATCATGCCCGAGCGTACATTCGCCTTGCATGGGTCGATCTAAGTCTGGATGACGCGGAGTTGCTACTCCGACTCCAGACCTGGGCGAGTGAGTCGTGCCACTTGCCTTCGCGAGTAAAGTATCCGCGTAGAAAAGTACTTTCCTCATGGGGTACTCCGTGGCATGCCCTCAGTGCATGTTCACGCACATACTCAATTACTGCTATAGTGCCTAAGCTATCATTTTACGATTGCCGGGCCCATCTATCTACAATAGATTGAATGCTCTATCCCAGGGAAGCCCGGGGGGCTTCCACAGTTTGTATGTTCAATGTTGATCGCATAAAAGGTCCCCGCCGTGCCAGTACACAAGTTGTAGTTTGGGGCTTCTCAGGGCTGGCCTTGTGGCAGATGTAGTCGGGCCACTATCAGATGTAGTTGGGCTGATCGTCGCACTGCTGCTGCCGGGCCGGCGCCAGCCGGTATCGTCAAAGCGACCAGGGGGTGTTCTCCAGCTTCTTGCGGCGTGAGAGGAACCGAACTCCCAAGCGGCGATGACGTGGCCGAAGCCTGCAGGTGAGCTAGGACCACTGGTGCATGGGGGCCCAGCCTTGCCCCGTGGATGGGGAAGGGGGCGGGTAGGCGCCCTGCAGTGTTGTACCTTGCAGCTCCATGCGTGCCAAGAGCTGGATCCTGAGCTCGTCGAGAAGAGAGTAGACCTGGAGCCGGTATCCCCCGGCTGCATGTCGGAGCGCCTGAGGATGACCCGGCCTCGCGTGGCGCCCGCAGCGGTCGCGGTCAGCGGCCTCGCTCGCGTGGCGCTTGTCTTCCAGCTCGGCCTGGAGCTTGGTAGCGATCAATGGCGGTGGTGGTAGAGGTTGCCTGGCTCTTGAGCAGGTCAGCCCAGGAGGCTCGAGTCAACCGGGGTCATTGCTGGCCCTACCGGCAGATTGCGGCCAGCGATCTACATATGGTGACCGTTCGCTCGGCAATCTCGGGGACCTGCGTGGCCAGGGCCGCACCCGCATGATTGACAATATTAAGGAGAACTCATGCATGGGCCAGCTGCCATAGCATGAGCTGGTTGTCTCTTTGATTTGCGACGGGCACCTCCCTAATTAAAGCTAGGCCGTGCTGTTTCCCCGCGGGGCCCCCTCAGCCCATGCATTGCTAGCCACGGTAGACGTCCTCAGGTAGAGGTAAATCCCTATCTATGTAGTGCGCGCTAGGATTGGGACATGATGCAGAAGATCTTTGCTTGTTAAACTTTTACGTCGTGTAATTATTTTTCTGATCGATGAGATTAGCAATATACGCCGCATGTGGCATGCCGGTGCGCATGAAACGCAAGTACTTACTTACTGCGTGCATCACTGATAAGTGATGAAAGGTACCTAAGTTTGTACCCCATGACTCTCCCAACGGAGGCGTGCGGATCAGTGAATGAAGGCATGATGGAATGGCACACAAGCACGTGCTTGCTCACTGATGCAGGGCACGTCAGATTATATTATGTACAATGGAGGCGCCCAGGGCAGGCTATGAGGTGGCAAGCATGTGTCCATGTCACTGACGGCCAGGGCTAGCCTCGATAACTAGCTAGTGTGTATAAGAGGCATGATTGGGGCCAATTGCTGCTTGCACATGAAATATACTTCATGGCGCCGTCCAGCTATAAAACTAGCATTTACTACCTAGCTATACCCCACGCCCTTTTTAGCTGTGGGAGTTGTAGACCCCTACAGCTCTTTGCCCACAATTCCGGAGCTTGCCAACAGCTCCTTGCAACTAGCAGTGGCTTTGCTCTGCTTTATGATACAGCTGGTATCGTGGCCTCGGCCCCACTCCCATGGGGAGCCATGCTCGGTGACGCTGTCACGTTGCATGTATAAAAAGAGATTCAATCCAAGACATATTTGGGCCTCTCGGCGCATGCTCCGTGACCATTTTCGACCATTCATGGGGTACACATGCCGGCGATCTTGCCATTTGCAAAGTACTTCTGCCCATCTGGCGCAAAATACACCCGCCGTTTGTCACACGGGCACAGGCACAGCGGGCAGGGCATCATGAACATGCACATGACCCCGAAACACGTCCACGTTTTCCCGCCCCAGTACTTGGTGTCGTCCCACTTGCCGCCAGGTGGCGCGCCCGGAGGCACCAAAGGCTGCAATGCGACCAGTGGGGCTTTCGGGTACCCCATGACCCCTGGCTCTGGGGGAGCATGGCCTGGGCAGGGGGGGGCAGCGGTTGGGTATGGGTACTGCTGGGGGGTACTGCATTGCTCCATACTGCGGGGCACCATACTGGGATGCTACTGGCTGGGACGTGTTCGTTGTCTCGCTTAATTGTGCATATGGCTGCTTGTTCTTCACGGGTGGCTCCATAGAGCTGGCTCCGCCAGTAGTGACTTGCCCCGCCGACTGCGTCGACCGGACGCCCCCGCCGCTTCCCTGGATTATCTGGTTGGAATGGGTTGGGAACCGCGGTAGAAAAGGGGGAGAAGCGCGGTGGAAAGACGAAGATGATGCGGCAGGGGATTGGGGATGGGCATCAATACTCGTTGTAGTGGCAGTGTGATTGCTACTGGTGCTAGTGGTGGTGGTGGTGGTGGTGGTGGTGGTGGTGGTGGTGGTGGTGGTGGTGGTGGTGGTGGTGGTGGTGGTGGTGGTGGTGGTGGTGGTGGTGGTGGTGGTGGTGGTGGTGGTGGTGGTGGTGGTGGTGGTGGTGGTGGTGGTGGTGGTGGTGGTGGTGGTGGTGGTGGTGGTGGTGGTGGTGGTGGTGGTGGTGGTGGTGGTGGTGGTGGTGGTGGTGGTGGTGGTGGTGGCGAAGGTAGAAGAAAGGAGGCAGACACACGCACACACACATACACAGACACAGAGAGAGAGAGAGGGGGGGGGGGGCAGGGGGGAGAGGGGGGGAAGGACTTAGGTGGTGGTTGCATAGATATGCACTCCGTCTAACAAAGGACACCCCGCGTCCAGTCATGTGGAGCAAGAATGGCTATGTCTTGGGTAATGAAATTCTTTCCCCAACAGGTAGCATAGTCTGGCATGCGGCGACGGCCAGGTGCCAAGGTAAAAGAAATGGCCATCGTTTACATCATTATTTGCCCGGGAGTCCATCTTAATTATCTGCCTAGTCCATAATTATTAGCCATCTTCCCAGGAGCCCAAAATAACTATTTACCCAGGAGTCCACATTGAATATCTGCCCAGTGCACATTAACTACCTGCCCAGTTCATATTATCTATCTGCCCCAGTTCACACCTTCTGTCCAGGATTTCATATTAATAGTCAGCTCAGCCACTTGGCTCTTTGGCAATAATTTCTTGACATTGCCTGGCTCGTGGATAAGACGGGCGATCCTGATACGAGCATGATGCATAGCGATGTGTCACACTCTCGGCGCGCTTCAGCCGCAGTCAGGGCCTTAGCGGTAAAACCAGACGTTGGAAAGCGGAATCTTGATTAATATATGTCTGCTCACTTAAGTAAAGCAGCAAGCAAGCTCTTGATGCGCACATACCGCTCGAAAACGTCAATGGCGGCCTCGAATTTCAAGCCGGGGTGGAACGATGAACATTCGACAGTATCGGTTGCGGGATTGGCTTGTTCGTGAAATCGTTTCCGCGTTCACAGGTCCGTCACGACCCCAGACGTTGTGTCTTCAGAAACAAGGAACCCTGCACGAAACTCGATTTCGAGGTTGAAGAATACTCTAACTTTATTACAAGTGCCGACCGCCTGGCCAGCCCCTAAGATCGGGTGCAAATCCCGAGTAACTCGGGATCGGGAATACGTGGGGTCGACAGAACGGAACGGGCACCTACCCTTTAATGACGACAATGTCACCTGATTCCGCCAAGTATATGGCAGAAAAAAACTTGTCCTGCAACAACGAAAGTCGTCGGAGCATACGCCCAACTTTTCAGCCTCAGTGACGCTCTATTATTTACTTGCTCGAATACCAAACCGCCATGCTCAATTAACCCATAGTCCGGGAATGGGTTTTTGGCATTTTTAGACCCCTGAAAATGGAAAAAATCATAACTCATAGGCCACAACTCCAAATACCCCCAACCAAGGTGCTAGGAGTATCTACACTTCAAGGGCTTTCAGAAAATGCAATAATATCCCGAGTCCATTCAGTGCTTGGCAAGATATTTACTGCCAAAGTTGGACAAAAGACGATCATTTTCAGGCAAGGGAAATCCCCTTAGTAGTTTACCCCTGCAGGGAGGGTTCTAAAAAATTATTCTGGGGTTGGACAATGTCAATAGATAGTGCCACCATGCTTTCCTTGGGTCAGACCGCACGGATAGCCCATCTGACCTATATAATGCGCTCACTTACGTGTGTGGGTTACGCGCGCGTAAGCAGCCATCCATGAAATGCCACACACTTATGCATTGTATACAGCCACATAGGACTGTAAAAAGTGCTGGGAAACAAAGAAGTGCTAAACCAGCACTAACGGAATGGCATCCTCCAAAGAAACACCACAAACTGAGCAGATTTGGGGCTAATAGCACTCATACAGCAGGCATGGAAACCTGCTGCAAGAGGCACTGATACACTCGTGTAAAATGGATGTATAAACGACAGATTCCCGTGCAAACGACATGCAAACACGTTGCCGTACCTGGCTTGATCACGACCTTTCCGGGTTCTGCTGGCCGGGACCCTCATATCTCACACTGGCTAATGCTTTCCAGGCATAGGCCGCCATAGCCGCATAATGCATGCATCCGACATGATTACCAGGTTGATGTTCTGTGCAAAGATGACCTATAAACGCATCCGAATTCACAGGGACGCTGCTGCGGATGTCCCGTACCAAAACTGGGTGCTCGGGCTGGCGCAGACTGCCGGGCCATAAGAAGAAAATCGAAATATGGCATGCCATTACTCATCTGGTACTGACGACCAAGAAAGCAGTAATGTCCTACCTGTATTTTACCAATGCTATACATCTGGCCACCCCTGACCTACGAAAATCACGCATCATCATTCTGAGCAACATTCTGAACCATTACAAGCCGCGAGACGCAAAATTTCCTTGATAACGGCACGCTAGCAGCCATATCTCGTTACGCGCGCGCGCGAGTGAAAATTTCCCGCCAAAGTCACGTGATACTGTCTCAATACACGTTGTATTTACCAGGCTATGGCGAATATTACCCCCAAACCTGTGCATCACCTTCGTCCTTAAGTGTTCCCAGACCCACCGGACCACTGACATCCGTCACAAGTGGCGCGGCGCTCCGGGAATTGAGCGCCGCGCCACCGGGAGTCAAACAGTGCGATATATCGCACTGTTTCCGGACTACGGGTTAATGCCCATCACTTCTGGGCCGTTATGTAATTAAACGCGCGCACTGGATCTCCTCTCGCGCACTGGATCTGCGCTCACCGTTCCGCAATCCCCTAAAATTGTCAGCCTACGAACATCCACCAAATATGCGTCAATCAGCCTACTGTATAGTTTTAAAAGTTTGTTTTTATAATTAATTAAACACGTGCTCCCGTTGGGGAGTCACGGAGCACCGGTCTGCACTGCTTTTATAAAAGTTTATATTGAAATCAGCCAGTGCTTTTAATCCCTGTATATGCACAACAGGCAGCCTCGACAAACAAATCGAGCTGCTGTCGGCATTCCAGTCAACAACAGCTCGTGCGACATCAACTCCTGCGGATCGACGCCAACCCTCTCGCGCTGACCCCAGTTTTCCACCCCGGTCTGCCTCCCTCGACGCAATGCTCTACACCAAATTCGTCGCCGATTCCCAAGAAAACCCGAACTTCCCATACCAAATGGGATGTCCGCCGCTTCGGCGCCGGCCAGTGGGATTTTTGCATCTTGGAAATCTTTACGCCCGCGAAGGAACAATGTGACGATGTCATCAAGTTCCTGGCCCGCCATGACAAACTTTTTCTGCCTACTCCTGGCTGGCGACAAGGTCACCAAGCCCAACTGGGAATGGCTGCTTCAAGAACCAGAGGCGTACTTGAAGGCAGTCATCATGTGCAGCTACCTGCGCTGCGACGCCCAGGACTTCAACCAATTAATTGGCTACGCTGGCCTCAGGAGCCTCCTGCATGAGCGCAGCTAGACGGGCAGCCATGCATGCACAGCAGAGCTCTGCAGCATCCGCGCAGAGCGGCACCTCCCCTAGCAGGGACTCCATCCGAGTTGCAGTGGCGGAGCAGCCGGCGCCGATGGCATGAGCACTGCTTGCCGGCGCCCAGAACGCGCCTGACGGCCCACTCAACACTCTCTCGGCCAAGGTCAACAACATTGAAGCCAGAGTCTCAGTTTACTGCTACGCAAGAGTACATTGTCACCATAGTTTCCGAGGCCACAGCCACTTTTACCGCCCGCCTTAACCAGGTGGAAGGCCGAGTCGGCCATGCAAGGCACCGTGAAACTTGAGGCAGTTGCTACCAAGGTACTACGCCCTGGCCACGCAGGTCCCCGAGATCGCCGAGCGAACGGCCACCAGCTGCCCAACCTAGGCTGGTAGGCCTAGCTAGCTAGCGATGACCCCTCGACTTGCGCCTCCTGGGCTGACCTAGCTGCTCAAGAGCCAGATGTAACAGAATAAAATGGTGGTCTCTGCTCCACTAAATGCACAGATCTTTTACCTCCTGTCATTAAAGACAGAACGGACTTATCAAACCCCAAGAGACAGGGGAGATTCCTAGCACTCTCCAGGAATCGTAGAGGGTGGTCGTTTCCCGTCTAGAGGCCTCTCCTACGAGACGGTACTTACGCGATAGAGAGCGGTGGTTCCCTTTTGGTCGGGCGTCTCTCTGCTTGTTCATACAGACACAAGACTTCCTGTCTATCGGATATGGCTGTCCAATAACAGGGCCTGAAGTGAGCATGTTTGGTTATTAGAAATAACTTCACATAATTGGGGGTATCCGCCTGATGGCTATGGTGACAAACAGGCAAAGCTTATGTCCCCGTCGACACAGAGGAGCCCAACGCAATCCTACAGGTCTCAGCCAATCAGAACACAGATGAACCGGTAAGGTTCTCTCTCTATATGCTTTACACCCCTAACTTACGAAAGATACTAACTGACATCAGTCAGATTACACATAGATTCCAAGGTACTGTCCCGTACCGTCCAGGGCCCAACAACACAAAGGACCATCAAAAGGGCACTCCGCATATAAGTCCCAAAAAGTCAAGTCAGGCCAGGAATCATAACACTTTGGCCGTACAAAGGACTCGGCCATTTACACTGAACGCTGAACTACAAAGTTCGCGTCCACTTGGATGTAACAGTATACACACTGTCAGAAAATACTGTTACATTCCTCCCCCCAAGAACAGAGCTACCAGCTCTGCCAAACAGACCAGTCGCATGACTGCCAGCATCCCCACAGGCCTCAAGTCTCCGCCAACACGGCATCATTGACCCTGCAAGGATCTGAGTCTATGGACAAAGGAAATGGTCTGCAAATCACAGGCTGGCCGCATGACCCAGTTATCCCTCCAGGCCTTAAGTCTCGACCACAAAGGCGTCATCAACCCTCTTGGGAACTGAGTTCATGGGCAAGACTCACAGCCTGAACACATAACACACATCCTATCTGGGGAGGAAGTTGTCACACTACCACAAAACTCAAAAACACAGAAAAAACACAAAATAAAACCCAAAATATACTTAAAACCAACTACTGTCTTCTCCTGGGACTCCAGCCAGAGAAAAGACGAACTGGTACTGGGCTCATCCTGCAACTCATGACAGAGAAAAGACCCTAGTACTATCCAAGTACAACGTCATCACAACTGGTATCAAACAAGGCAGGTGAAAGGAACAGCCGCCTTAAAGCTGAAGACTGAAAAAGTCTGGAAACAGGACTGGAACTGGAACTTGGAACTGGAAATAGCAACTGGAAGCAGATCTGGAATTGGAAAAACAACTGGAACTGGATATGCTGGTACAGGAAGTGTCTTCTAAAGAAAGGCAAGTATGGCCTCAAAAGACACATAAGCAGAGAATAAGGAACCACAGTGTTGAGAGGGCTCACTCATGGAATCCGCCATGCCCATCACAGTAAGCATCATAACAGATTCTCTCTGCCTATCCCACTAGCAACAAAGACTGTGCCATATCTGCACATCCCAAACTGGATCCATAGAAAGTAGGTACTGCACCAAGTCCACGCGTCCAAGACAAGGTCTCCCACAACTGGATCAGTGCAAGCACGTAGTAAAAACTGATCTCCAAAATCTGGCCACCCCAGATTCTCCATCCCATGCAAATCTGGCCACTCCAGATTCTCCATCCAAGGTCCACATACTGGATTGCATGTCAACACTGGATCGCTCCAAGAAGGAAAACTGCAGCAGGAAGACTCCGGATGTCAACCACTGGAAGCATAACTTGTTGACCAAAGCATTCTGACCACAATTGTCATGTAGACCATAGGCCCAGAACTGGAAGACAGAAAATGTCCTAAGGCCCTCATTCAGGTGACCACAGCAAATCCGCCAAGAAGGCACAGGTCACCAGGACAGAATGGGATCTATGAGGTAACAAAAGAAGAAACTGAAAATCCCAATCAGTTTCACAGGCAATTAGTGATGTCCATCTGCCATAGACCTCATAGATCTCCTCCCCTCTAAGACAAGACTCAGGGGGCGAGGGTGAGGGAAAGCCTGCAGCCACATCTCAACCCACAAACAAGTGGCCCTAAATGAACAAGGCACACTCATCAGTCTCTCGCAACTGGAATGGTGAAAGCAACCAACGGTCTTGGAACGACTCAGGTAACCCAAGACCGCGACCATCATCAAGGCTCAATGCATCACTCAGTGCCAAGGGTGAGTGACACCTTAGACCAAGGCAATTCAGCACATCATTGATCATGCAGAGCCATGGTCCAATTACTCAACAGCTGGTAAACTGGAGACAACCAGCACGTAAGCGTATTCATTCATCTGGCCGCCTCGGGTAAACTGGAAACAACCAGAAGGCACTGGCCAAACAGAGGTACTGTCTCTGCATGGTGAACTGGATACCACCAGCAGACAAACTCGTTCCCAAATCTGCCACTGATTAACTGGATGCAATCAGCAGGCATACTGCCAACAATCTGCCAACGGCGTGGTCACAGGACAGTCATGGGTTAGTCACAGGAAGGGGGATGGGGCCAGCCAACCCTGTCAAGGTGTAGGGGTGAGGGCATCTCAAACCCACAAGACAACAAGGTCAGACAGGCTCCCTCCATAAGATGTTCCTGTGAGACCACACAACATGGATTAATCCTTGACAGCCATAAGGTTGCAGATTGATGTCAAGCAGCGGGTAAGGCTGACGAGGTCAACACAAAGAGAGCTCACAGCTCCTAGGTTAAGACTCTCAGCAACAGTATCACAACCCATCCTAGGTACAAAAATTGTCCATTGATCCAGAACGCTGTTGTACTGTGGGCAGCTCAAGGGCGGAAGGGTCCGTCAGCATAGAGAAATACTCAAGAGCTGTAGCAAGACCCCTTGCATCATGTACAACTGAAGGTGAGTGAGTAGGCACTCAGGGTACAGATGCCAGCATACTGTTGTACCCAATTAAAACTCTATCAGAGAGAGGCTCTCAGACAGACATGAGAGGATACCACAAAGTCCACTCATGGGAGGCAGCAAGATAGACAAAGAAATGAACAGAGGTGAGAGGTGAGAGCTTCCCAAGACAAGGATTAGCAAGCAAGGAAAGATCAGAAGGGGGTCAAGAGGACAGTGACAAGGATCAATAACAAAGGCAAGCAATTGACAAGCAGTGAGGAGTTAGAGCAACAAGAGTCACCGGTAAACTCCACACTTAATGAATGCTCGTCTGCATCCCTGTTATGATAGCCACAAAACGTCCTTGACACACCCTAGCAACTCTGTTCATGATGTCCACTGCTCCAAAAGATGCACACCATTAGGCCACTCCATAGGCCGTGCGAATACTCAAAGCTCTCATAACGGTGAGAACTGAAGAAGATGAGTACTCTAGGTATGCACACAGTCTGTATACTGGTGCACTGGAGTCACAGACTGCACGCGGAGAGAGAGAGAGCTTGAAAACAGGGAATCACATGAGAAGTATGACTCCCACTATTTCTGACCATATGAACTTCATCAGTTGTCAGCAGACAGCTAACAAGAAAGGCTTACATGCAGAGAAAGCCCAAGTGATTGAAGTCCAGGTCACTGAGGAAAAAGCAAAATAAGTAAAACTCAGCCATGGCGTACTGGCACATCATTTACCCTCAGGCAAGCTCTTATAAGACTGCAAACAACCAAAACCACGTGGGGATTCTGGTATATCCAACACTGGGACAGATGCATGCTAGTGACTGCTTTCATGACTGAAAAACAACTGTCACGCATCTATCAACCAACTGTACATCTTTCCATAATAAGGCAACCAGGGGCGACTGTATAGACGTCATCCATGATAAGCACAACGTCTACACCATCCCAATGGCCACAAGAAAGATGTAAACCTGAGTGACTGACGTAAGAGTTAGGCATCTACAGGCAGGAATCTACAGGCAGCCCTGGCAGGGTTAGGAGAGAAGCAAATTATTTTCTCCCAACAGGCAGCCCAAAACTGTTACAGAAAATACCGGCAGCCTTGGCAGGGTTAGGAGACAAACAAACTAACTTCTCCCAACAGGCAGCCCTCACTAGTACTGCAGAATATAGGCGGCCTTGGTAGGGTTAGGAGACAAACAAAGCTGGCGTCTCCCAACAGGCGACCTAAAACTAGAACTCAAAACAGTACAGGCAACCTTGGCAGGGTCAGGAGACAAACAAACTGTTTCTCCCAACAGATGGCCTATAATACTATATAATACTGTATGGCCTAAATCAGGTGACAGGGAGACTGTTAGTGGCTCCCCTAAGCAGCAGGTCTTAACCAAGACACGGGGTGACAACACGTAACAGCCCACGTGTCCGTCTAGGACAAGCCAGCTATAAAACTATGACTACAGCAGATTGCTCAAAGGCACTATTGCCAACCTGAGTCATCAAGGGCAGACGTAAAGTACGTCCTATGCAGCGAACTTGATGACCATACTCCGTCGTACGTAACCCTACCTATTGATGACCATACGTCGTACGTAACCCTACCTATTTTTAGGACTGAGTTGAACTCAGTCCTAATTTTAGGACTGAGTTTTTGGGTTTCGTAGAAAATTCGCCCCGGTCAGAGTGTTGGACAAAAAAATTCTCTCAAAATTTATTCAAATACTACGTGAAAAGACCTTTCTTGGACATATTTTTGGGATTTTTTTTGATTTTGTTTGGGCGGCTAAATGTGCGGTCAAAGTACAGGTGGTAAGGGTACTTTTTCACGCGAAACGTGAGTTCCGGAAATGCACGACCTAGCCATGGCGGCTTGCGCCCATGCATGCAGTTTACGTTTGCGGACGATTTAGCTGGTCAAACTCAGGAAGTAGATTTCTTATGTCT
>RPFO01001696.1:0-24914 GCA_009746045.1 Mesostigma viride
GATGCGCGCGGGGATGAGTGACCTCGCCAACCCCGCAGACAGCAGGGAAAAATCGCTTACAGGCGGTGGAGCAGAGGAAAATCCACGTGTGAGCTTCCGGCGCGTTTGTAACGGGATTTCCCCAACAGAAAGTTTGGTCCAACAGCCCAAAAGTTTGCGACGGTTATATCTGGAGCTCGCAAACACAGGACATCGCAGAGTTTGGCTCCTGGCGCAATCTGGGCATACGGACCTCTGCCAAATGGCTCATTTGGATGTAACGCACAAAAACCCTGATAATATGGATGCCGTGGTTTGACCTTTTCGTGATTGGTCGCAACGAAATTTCGCGCAGCTGATTCGTCAAGCGGACTGTAAGTCGCGCCGCTGAGTGGCTGGAGCCTAAAGCCGTTCGAAAGAGTGTTAGCTAAAATTGTGCCAAGGCTGCGTTTTACAAGCTTTAGTATATATGTTGAAAGACGTGTGAAAGACGTGTGAAAAACATGCGTGGACGATAGGAATTATAGCACCGGCGGGCTTCAAAGTGCCGGACGGCAGGCGGTACCACCATTCCGTGGCAGCTTGGCCCAGTTTGCTACCGGCTGGCACACGTTTTCAGTGAATTTTGGGCTCCAGATTTAAATGCAACGTGCGGTTTGAGGCAGGGGAAAACATGCGTGGACGATAGGAATTATAGCACCGGCGGGCTTCAAAGTGCCGGACGGCAGGCGGTACCACCATTCCGTGGCAGCTTGGCCCAGTTTGCTACCGGCTGGCACACGTTTTCAGTGAATTTTGGGCTCCAGATTTAAATGCAACGTGCGGTTTGAGGCAGGGGAAAACATGCGTGGACGATAGGAATTATAGCACCGGCGGGCTTCAAAGTGCCGGACGGCAGGCGGTACCACCATTCCGTGGCAGCTTGGCCCAGTTTGCTACCGGCTGGCACACGTTTTCAGTGAATTTTGGGCTCCAGATTTAAATGCAACGTGCGGTTTGAGGCAGGGGAAAACATGCGTGGACGATAGGAATTATAGCACCGGCGGGCTTCAAAGTGCCGGACGGCAGGCGGTACCACCATTCCGTGGCAGCTTGGCCCAGTTTGCTACCGGCTGGCACACGTTTTCAGTGAATTTTGGGCTCCAGATTTAAATGCAACGTGCGGTTTGAGGCAGGGGAAAACATGCGTGGACGATAGGAATTATAGCACCGGCGGGCTTCAAAGTGCCGGACGGCAGGCGGTACCACCATTCCGTGGCAGCTTGGCCCAGTTTGCTACCGGCTGGCACACGTTTTCAGTGAATTTTGGGCTCCAGATTTAAATGCAACGTGCGGTTTGAGGCAGGGGAAAACATGCGTGGACGATAGGAATTATAGCACCGGCGGGCTTCAAAGTGCCGGACGGCAGGCGGTACCACCATTCCGTGGCAGCTTGGCCCAGTTTGCTACCGGCTGGCACACGTTTTCAGTGAATTTTGGGCTCCAGATTTAAATGCAACGTGCGGTTTGAGGCAGGGGAAAACATGCGTGGACGATAGGAATTATAGCACCGGCGGGCTTCAAAGTGCCGGACGGCAGGCGGTACCACCATTCCGTGGCAGCTTGGCCCAGTTTGCTACCGGCTGGCACACGTTTTCAGTGAATTTTGGGCTCCAGATTTAAATGCAACGTGCGGTTTGAGGCAGGGGAAAACATGCGTGGACGATAGGAATTATAGCACCGGCGGGCTTCAAAGTGCCGGACGGCAGGCGGTACCACCATTCCGTGGCAGCTTGGCCCAGTTTGCTACCGGCTGGCACACGTTTTCAGTGAATTTTGGGCTCCAGATTTAAATGCAACGTGCGGTTTGAGGCAGGGGAAAACATGCGTGGACGATAGGAATTATAGCACCGGCGGGCTTCAAAGTGCCGGACGGCAGGCGGTACCGCGACCGCAGCGCGTTGGGGGGCTGCCGCCCCCCAAACCCCCGCGTGGGGGCTCCGCCCCCCACACCCCCCCGGCCCCCCCCCTCGGTGGCTGCCACGCCTGCCCTGATTGTTCATGGACGACCCACGACCCCCTTCGCCCAACGGCTCCCCCGCTCCCCGGTTGGCGCCTCGGCGGTCCTCTCGGCTTGCGGCCCTTCTTGCGGAGGTGGGCGACCCGGCTGCGGGGGGCTCGGGCGCCCCGGTCTCCCCCTCCTTGGTCTGCGAGGTCTGCCGGAGCGGGCACCGCGGGCACCACATGTTAGTTTGTGATGCTTGCAATTCCGGGTGGCACTTGCAGTGTCTTACTCCCCGGCTCTACCGGGTCCCGCCGGGCTCCTGGACGTGCCCGCGCTGTCCCCCCCGGCGGGCCCCCGGGCTGCCCTCCCCGCTGGGTGCTCCGGCCCCCTGCCCCGTGTGCCCCCCTGCCGAGGCCCTCGGGGCGGGCCGTGGCCTGCCCGATGGGGCCGCCGTTGCTCGGGCCCTGGCGCCCTCGGCCCCGGGGCCCCACCCGTCGCCTGGCCCCGCCGACGGGGGCGCGGCGCTGTCGCCTGGGCTGGCCCGGCCGACCCCCGGCGGGCCTGGCGACCCCGGCGCCCGCCCCCGGCCCCTCGCTCCCCGACGCTCTGGCCTCCCTTCCCCCGGCCGCGGTTGGCCACCCAGCCGCCACCCCCGTCCTTGCCGCGTGGGACGGCGGCCCCCGGGCCCACGCGTTCACCTCGTGGCCGCCCTCGCACATTGTCGGCGTGGTGGGCCGCGCCACCTTTTCTTGGGCGTACTGCCCTTTGTTGCTGGACGCGGTCGGGCTCCAGGCCGCCTTCCCCTCGCTCCCTAGGCCCCCGGCCTTCCTGGCCCTAGTTGCGCAGGTGCGGGCGACATTTCTTTCCGCCGCCCCCCGGTGACGGCCTCGACTCTTTGGGGGTATGTCTTGGAAGGATATCACGCCGGCTGCCGGCTGCCGTGGCATCTCCCGGCCGCCCGGCAGGAAGAGCTGCTTTCCCTGGACGAGCGGGTGGGTCAGGAGGTGGTCGAGTTCGTCACGGCGGTGGCTCGAGACGCACAGGTCTCGGTGCGGGCGGCCTACCTCGCGGGCGGCGCCGACCTGGGCCTCATGTCCCCGCGGCAGCTTCGCCTCTTCTTGGACGCCCAGGCCCCGCCTCCCGGCCCGGTTGCCAGTGGGGGCTTTCTCATCACCTCCCTCAGCCTGGCGCAGGCCGCCATGCTGCGTGTGGAGTTCGGGGCCCCCATCGCGGTTCAGGGCGGCCAGGCCATCTTGGTGGACTCGGCCGGGCGCGCCCAGCCCCTAACCGCGGGGACGCCTGTTTCTGCCTTCCTCCACGACATCCTGGAGTTGGCAGGCATCCCGCACGAATGGCACCCCGCGGCTGACCAACCGGTCGGCATCCTCTCGCGCGCCCAGATTGCCGCCTCCCGGGTTGCTGGGAGGCCGGCTGGGACCCGCCCCCCCTCATGTCCGGTCCCTTCTGGAGGGGGACGACCCCGAGTCGGGCTCCTGTGCCATCTGCCTTGAGCCCTTCCGGCCGGGGGATGGCTTGTGTCGCCTGCCCGCGTGCGGCCACACATTCCATCAAGCGTGCATCGCGCGCAGCTTGCTCCACTCCGTGCCGCGCTGCCCGTTGTGCCGGGCTGTTGTGCCGCCCCCTGGGACTGCGCTTCCTCTCGGCCCGCCCCCGGTCTCGCTGGGTCCCCTGCCGGGTCCCCACCGGGCCCCGGGGCCAGCTGCCTCCCCGACCCCTCGGCCTCCGCCCCCGGCCTCGTTGCCGGGGCCTGGGGTGGTCGCGGGCGCGCTGGCGAGTCCCCCTGGGAGGGGCGCCGGCGTTCTCGATCCCCCTCCGCTGGGGGTCTCCCCGGTGGGCACTGCCTCCTCCGTGGCCCCGGCGGGCCTGCCGGGCGCTGGTCGGGTCGTGGTGCGCGCGCCTGCCGGCCCGGCTGGGGAGACGCCGCAGGCCCCACGTCCTGCCTTTGCTGGCGCCGCTCCCCGCCACTCAGCGCCCGCCGACGGCCTTCACCGGTGTGCCGTGCTGCTTCCCACGGGGTCCCCGTGTGCGGGTGTGTTCCACAACCGTAACCTCCTCTGCCAGCACCTTCGCGCTGTGCACCCCGATCTCGGCGCGGCGGATCTGCAGGCCATGAGCTGTTACCGGTGCCCGGAAGCTCACTGCCAGCGGGTGTACTCCATTCACGGGCGCGCTCAGCACGCGCGCGCCTGTGTTGCTCAACGGCCCCTCAACCGGCCAGCAGTCCCGGCCCCCTCCCCCCTCCCGCCTCGGCTCCCCCGGCTCCCAGCCCCCGCCGCCCGACTACTCGGCCAGTTGGCGTTGGCTTGACACGGTCCCTGGGATGCATGCGCCATCAACCCGACGTCTACCCTGACCGACCTCCCCCACCGCGCGCGTAGCCTTTTCGCGCAATGTGCAATCGTTTCTCTCCGGCGCATGCACGCCGCTCCGGACGACCCGCTGGGCTTTAAACTGCACATGGTGACCCCCCGCCTGCTCCTCACCCCTCTCGGGCGTGGTGTGCGCGGCCTCCAGGGTGCGGTTATTGCCCGTTGCCGACGCTTTCTGCAGGGGGACTGGGAGGGGCTGTTTGGCGTGCCGCCCCCGCGCACGGCCCGGCTGTCGGGGGAGGTCAACTTCGAGCGGGTGGCCGCCGACGTCATCCGCCTCGTCCGCGAGGGGCAGCTCAGCCGGGCCATGACCCGCTTGGAAATGGCCAAGCTCGCCCCCGCCAATGCGGCTACCCTGGCGGCCTTGGAGGCTCTTCACCCTGCGGAGCCCGGATTCCAGCTGCCCGTGCCGGACCCCCTGCCGGCCCCCCTCCGGCTGGACCGCGACTGCTTCCTGGAGGTGATGCGTGAGGTCCCGCGGGCTTCCTCTACCGGGCCGTCGGGCTGGCGCTACGAGCACTTGGAGGTCCTGGTGGGGCATGGGGGCGAGGACATTCTCTTTGACACCCTCATTGACCTGGCGGCTGGTCGCGTTCCTCCCGCTGCGCGCGAGTGGTTAGCGGGCGCTCGCCTCCTCGCTCTGCTCAAGGGTGTCTTGCCCCCCCCGAGGGCAAGGTGCGCCCGATCGCCTGCGGTGAGGTGCTCCGCAAGCTCGTGGGCAAAGTGATCTGCCGCCAAAAGGCGCCCGAGCTCCGTGCCTTTTTCTGCCCGCCCCTCGCAGCGGGTGAGACCTCGGTGGCGGCCCAGCTGGGGGTGACGACTCCAGGCGGGGCGGATATCCTCATCCATTCGGTGCAGGCCTACCTCGAGGCCCACCCCACCCACGCTGTCGTCAAGGTCGACTGCCACAACGCGTTCAACAGTCTGTCCCGCGCCAGCATGTTTGCGGCCGTCATGGAGTCCTTCGAGGACTTGTACGCTTGGACAGCCGTGTGCTACGGCCAGCCCGGCCAACTGGTTCACATCATGGAGGACGGCACTCGCGGCGGCCTGCTGTCGCGGTCGGGCACCCAGCAAGGGGACCCCCTGGGACCCCTGTACTTTGCCGCCCCCCTCCAGGGTTGCCTCCAAGCGGTCCATGCTGCCCACCCGGCGGTCGCTATTCAGGCCTACTTGGATGATATCTACCTGCTGGGCCCTGTGCCGGACACCACCGCGGCTCTGCTGGCACTGCAGACCGCGGTGGCCGACATCAACCTCCAGTTGACCCTTGCCAAGTGCGCGGTGTACTCGCCCCAAGGTGATTGCTCCGGCTTTCCGCCCCAGCTCTTGGGCCGGGACGAGCGCCTCCATGGGTTGGATGTCCTCGGCGTTCCGGTTGGCGACCCCGCGTTTGTCATCGATGCTCTGCGGGCCGCCCTCGAGGCACGCACTGAGGTACTGCCCTTGATTGCGCGCCTTCATGATTCGCAGACCAAGGGTCTGCTTCTGTGGTTTTGCGCTCACCCTCGCGTCGTTCACTGGCTCCGGGGCGCTCTTCCGTCTCAGGTCCGGCTGGCCGCCGAGGGCCACGACGAACGCATCCAGTCGGCCTTGGCGCAGCTGGTCCCGGGCCCCGACCTCCCGCCACATGCTATTCGCATTGCCTCCCTGCCTGCACGGATGGGTGGCTGCGGTCTGACTCGTGCCGCCCGGCTGGCCCCAGCAGCCTTTTTGGGCTCCGTCGCTCAGTCGTGGGCGGAAAGCTGCCGGCTCCTGCCCCTTTTGGCAACGGCAGCGCCTGACCTCCTGGACCCCAGCAGCCCTTTGCCCTTCGTCACCGCCATCCAGGAGGCCTATGCTGAGATCCAGCAGGCCTGTTCTCCCGTCCGTGCCGCTCAGGCGGTACAGCGCCACCTCCCTCGCGGCACTCCCTCGGTCGCCTCCGTTCAATCTCCCGCCGCATTCCCTGCTCGCGTCATCGATAAACACCAGAAAACCTACGCGGGTATTCTGCACACGGCTGATTGGATTGCTCTTTTCGCGGACCTCAACGCCCAGGGACGTGCGTGGCTGTTCTCGCTTTCCTTGCGGAGTGTGGGCTCGGCGTACCTTCGTGCTCTTCCCATGGCCCCCCCATTCGCCTTGGCTCCCAGCCACTACTCGGTGGCGCTCCGGCACCAGCTATTTGCCCCGCAGCCTCTTGTTCCGGCCGGGCGGCCTTGTGGTAGCTGTGGGCAGCCGCTGGATCCCACGGGGACTCACTACCTTGCCTGCATGGGGGGCCAACAGAATCAGAATTGGTATTTGTATTTGCACACTGTCCTCCTGACGGTGGTGCTCGCCATGATTCGGTCGGTTTTCCCCCACGCGAACATCCGGTCCGAGGATGCGGATGGCGCTGCCTTCTATTCCCCCAACCACCGGCCTGACATCGTGGTGCTGGACTTTGAGGGGGGTGGCCGGCATCTGCTTATTGACGTTTCGGTGGCGCGGCCCTTGGCTCTTAGCCACGTGGCTGGGGCCTCCCTCACGGCAGGTTACACGGCGGACCGGGCGGAGCGGGCCAAGCTCCTGGCCTACGGCGACGTCGGGCACCATCGTGTGGTGCCCTTTGTCCTGGAGGAGTTTGGGGCCATGGGGCCCCTGACCTCCGCCTTCTTCAAGGAGTGTTGCCGGCTCCGGGAGGACCGGCTGGACCTGGAGGGCCAGCGGGCCCCATGGTCGGCGCGGACCTGGACGTCATATTGGCGTCAGCGCTTGTCGGTGGCGCTGACTCGGGCCATGGCGGACATCATGCTCCGCCGTACGCGGGCTGATTTTGCGGTGCAGCAGGGCTATTAGGTTCCTCCCGTTAGGCGTTTCCATTGGTCTTATCGTACTTCGTAGTATAGAGCTTTGACATGGCTCTGTATATAGGTTTATAGCTGGGCGTTTGCTTTGGTTTGAGTGATTTCACTCTGCTGTAAGTAATTATATTTTTAATATATGTTGAAAGCAGGGGAAAGCGGGGAAAGGCCTTGGTTACATGGCTAGCGGTTTATTAAATTATTCTGCGCAGCATGCAGCGCCTAACACAGGTGGGCTTCCAGTTTGCTAGCTGCTTCCATTGACGGCTGAGAACCCTGAACTGAAGACGCAGAACAGCTGAGTTACAGACTTCGTGAGGGGATGGCAGAAGACACGTCCGGGCATCCAGCATTCCCCCAGAGGATGCTGGATGCTGGCTTAGTTGACTATAGGCACTTTAAAGCCCTCGTCATCGTCACAATGAAAGACGCCGAGGGCAACGCTCCCAAGGCAACCGACTGTAGAATTGCATCACCGGCGGGTTCCTTCTCGAGGTTGTTCCAGAGGAGAAATTGCGGGAATGCAGCTGGAACGACTATCAAAAACTGTTTAAGAAAGAATACGCTACCATCGATGCTTGGAAGCAGCTGCGACAGCTGGCCACCTGCATTGTGTTCAAGTTTTCAATAAAGTCTTTGCATGGTTGTGTGATTGATGAGCCGTGATTTGCCATGAACTAGTCTAACTTATTATGGCACATCAAGCGACCACATATAGGGCCACCTGAATTGTGTTCAAGTTTTCAATAAAGTCACTGCATGGTTGTGTACGTGATTGATGAGCCGTGATTTGCCGTGAACTAGTCTAACTTATTATGGCACATCAAGCGACCACATTGGGCCACCCTGAATTGTGCCAAGGTGTGTGGGTGTGTCAAAAGTGTTCGATTGTTGTGTTACTTGCCATATCAAGCAACAACATGGAATCATAGATCCATCAAGACATATGAAGTGAGATCGACAGCTATTCTATTGCAGTTGTGAAACAACTAATTTAGTTAGACATTAGTTACTTCCATGGTCGTGTGCGTGTGCGTGTGCGTGTGCGTGTGCGTGTGCGTGTGCGTGTGCGTGTGCGTGTGCGTGTGCGTGTGCGTGTGCGTGTGCGTGTGCGTGTGCGTGTGCGTGTGCGTGTGCGTGTGCGTGTGCGTGTGCGTGTGCGTGTGCGTGTGCGTGTGCGTGTGCGTGTGCGTGTGCGTGTGCGTGTGCGTGTGCGTGTGCGTGTGCGTGTGCGTGTGCGTGTGCGTGTGCGTGTGCGTGTGCGTGTGCGTGTGCGTGTGCGCAGGATTGAGTGTGGGCAAGGGCAAGTGCAATGGCAAAATATCTAGAACCTTGATGTCTAATCACTGCAAGAAAATGTCCTCAAATGAGGACATTTTAAAGATGGATACCATTTCTAATAACTCACACATGTCAACACATCCATGGGTACGGTATGGAACCATTAACTTTTATGATATGCTCAAGAGTTGAAATGCTTTACATCCATGAGATATGCTCATTTTATAATTGTTTACGATTTATGAATGCGGGGGAGTCGTTACACGAGTGACCAAAAAGCACTCTGACAAGTCATGTTCAATGTGCCAAGAAAGAAGGCATGGCCAGGTCATGGCTGGTCCTGAAAATGCACCGAGGGTGCCCACAACATGTCTACGTTACACCCTCGCTATCCTAGACCCTGCAGCCTGCCAGGGGGGGGGGCACAAAATGTAACTGGCAGCCAGGGACGATGGTGCAGGCCAAATAGCATGTGTAAAGCTAGCTCAGTCCAAAGAGTGAAACAAGAAGCAAATATTTGCGTAGGCCAAGGTTAGGTCCAAGATTGTCGTTAGAGGCTTGGCTGCCACCACGGTGCTAAACCATGATGCTGAAGCCTCGCATTATATATGAAACATATACTGAAAAGAGGCACATATTGTAACACAGTAACAATGTAAACATGACAAGCTCAAGTTTCCAAGCCAGTCTTCATCACTTGGACAAGAGTTCAAGCGTTAGAAACATATGAAAATCAGAATATGGGCAACATCCCAGCAATCCTTGAAAAGCTTCAGGCAGTATATGTGTTAAATCAAACTACCACATTGCAATTAAACACAGCGACTTCTACTTGCTGCTGTTTTGACATCGCAAGACCGTTTACCTTTTCAGTGACGCAACGGGAAAAGAAAGCACTGTCCAGCAAACTTCCGTAATTCCGCTTTGTCGCCGTTTACCGAAACAGCGATAACATTTTTGTCGCGAGGGTTTTCTAGCTCCAACTCGGACCAGCCAGCAGCAACCTCTATTGGCACCCGTGATCATTACTATCATAATACGCCGTCTAGGTCATCTAGTCGCTCTACACGTAAGCCACGAACACGCGGACAAGATAACGGCAGGCTCGAGCTACCATGGTCCGGATTCTCCCGATTTCTGACCTGCGCTGGTTGTCTCCTTGATAATACGCCAACCCCTTCAGGGTGACATCCGTTGTCACGACTCGGCGGCTTATGGTCGTCATAGGGAATGAACGCCGGTTCATATGGAACAGTGAACAAGCTGCTTGTCGAGCTCTATGCGGAGCACGTAACCTTGTGCAACGATCGTTGCTCAATCCATACGATGCAAGTACCGACTGGATACATACGAAGCAACGACCGACAACAACACAAGCAGCTGGAATTACGGCATGGCTTGGAGGCAACCGCTGGCCCTTCCCTTGCAGCTACGCCGCCACAGTTGTGCAATATTCTGGTCATTTCAAACCAAATTGCGCAAAATGCTGGGGGGGGGGGGGGGGGTCCAGCCGGGGTGGCCCTTAGTTAGAGGGTGTGGCCCTTAGCCGGGTGGATTACCTTACGTTTATTCCAAATATAACCAATAGTTAATCCCTGCTAAGCCTAGGGTATCAAGATGTCAGCGCCATAATTATTTTCGTTTGTTGTCACGGCAAAGACATGCTTTGGGGGGACGACGGCCCGGGCACCCCCATTGGCGGGGACCCCCCTGCCGGGCACGCGCGACCGCGGCCCGCGCGCGCATCTACCCCGGGCATGACGGAGTCGCCCCAAACTTTGAAAGCAGGGTGCGGGTCAAGCCGGGCACTCAGAGGCAGACAGACATTCGGGCAGGCAGACCAGTATGTATGGCTTGTCCACGGCGTGGGACAAGTGCACAGCCAAATTCCCTGCGATCACTGTGATTCCTTTTTGCCAGGTACCACTCGCAGATTTGACCGTCAGATATTCGGCCCGCCAGTCTGAACTGTCGGATCTTGGGTTCGAAATAAAAGTATGACACTTTTGAAATGTTGGTGGCCGGTTTTGGGGAAACTATGGAAAAGGTGGCGCCCTGGCGCGGTCGTATGCGTGGCCGTAGATCAATCATCGGACGGTTCAACTGGATGAGCGGAAACCCACGGAACGAGAGGTCTGTCGTCAGGATCAATTAAATCAGCGGCAAACATCGTTGGTGGAAGGGCGGGGGTGGCGGGGCGGGAGGTGGCCCCCAAGGGTGGCCCCCAAGAAACCGCGGCAGACTACGGGCGCGCTGGGGGTTTTGGAAATCACACCCGGTGCATGTTGGCAACACCCAATGACAGATGACAATGACGAGAGGCTACGGTACGCGTCGATAAATACGGGTAACGCTTGCGAAAGGAACGGTGTGGGCCGATAAATACGGGTTTAACGCTTGCAGACGCGGCGGCATGAGCCGGAAACATTGTGATCAGGGACGAATCCAACGGAAAGCGTAGCCTACTGGCTCATACTACTGAGGGCGCCGACGCACATGCCTGTGCGAACTGCTAAGTCTACTGTATCCATCGCACGCGCCCCGGCGCGTAAACTTATGGTGCGTAAGTACAAATGACAGAAGAAAATGCTGGCGCGTCAACTGCCAAGCGGAGCCTCGCCGCAGGATGGAAGGCAGAAAACTTCGAAGTCCATCACCAATTTCACCATGGCCAGGGCGCGAGCCGCGGGGGGACTTTGGCCTAGTATAATAAATTCAACTCCACACCAAAAGAATTGACGGACCGAAAGAATTTAGCGGCATCTGTGCCAATCAAGTAGGCTGGGGAAATGTCAATCAACGGCCGAATTATTAGTATTGCGTTGCGGTGCTAGCTGGTAGGACCAACTAGTCAAGAAAACAGGGCTGTTAGATTGGTTCCTTCGGCTGTGCTGTGGAGGGAATCCGGCGGGTTGTGCGCAACAATTTTCATGCCTCATTGATTATATTCGCATGTTTATAAGTAATTTCAACCTCCATGGACGTGCGGGCACAAGACGACGATATCAAGGCAAATATTTTATTGCAGGACGCAGGTCCCATGGTGGCATGGTCGGTGGTATGTGTCGTAAGGGCGGGATGGCCACTTCAGGATCAGCTGCTCCGCAGATAAAGGCATGCTTGGGATCTTGTGGTTTGGGGCAGGTAAAGGCCACTAGGTGTCCTTGGCGCTTGTGACCACTGACCACATGCCGTTCACATCATGAGTTTCTACACGGCATTGGCGCCCTTCTCGGCTGCAGGCCAATTCTAGGAAGCAGGTTTGTGCTGTGCAGTGCCAGGGGTCGGGTGAGGGGTGCCGGGTGACGACCGCAGTGGCCCGGTGTCGGCAAGATGACGACCGGGAGCGCCAGAACTGTCTGCGTTGTAGCACACGAAGCTCTATGATTCATGCGTATGTGTTGTAAATTGTAATTGGATAAGGAGCAATTGAAAAATCATGCAAATTGAGGACTTGGTATAAATTATCTGGCCTGCGCTGGTTGTTGCATTGTCTCCTTGATAAATGGTTGCTTCTTGCCTCGACGATATATATAAGCCCTCAACGGGGCACGTGAACAGGTACTCCCGGCCACTAGTTGGTCATTATTGTGAAACTACGTGCATTCACACATATTAATTATTAAGTGAGACAATGATGTGAGACAACTAGAGCATATCTACTAGTGAGTATATATCTAGGCAAGACTCCTAGGGTCTGGCACACTCTAGCTAGATAAGATAGACTAGTAGGATTGTTTGTTACTAGATAGAATAGACGGGTGGGATTGTGTGCACCCATCCATCCATCCATCCATCCATCCATCCATCCATCCATCCATCCATCCATCCATCCATCCATCCATCCATCCATCCATCCATCCATCCATCCATCCATCCATCCATCCATCCATCCATCCATCCATCCATCCATCCATCCATCCATCCATCCATCCATCCATCCATCCATCCATCCATCCATCCATCCATCCATCCATCCATCCATCCATCCATCCATCCGTCGCGATTATATTTTGCTCCATGACTCCCCAAAGGGAGCTAGCAGGATTTTAATTAGTCATCTCAGGCATGCATAGTTAAAAACTAAATTAAATTAAATTAAATTAAGTTATAACATGCCTCCGTGGGGAGATCATGTAGCACATATTCCATGATGATGGATGGGGTGGAGGAAGCCGCGTGATCGAACGATCCTAACTCTAAGCTATCTAGAAAATCATAACTACACTACTCATCAAAACGCCTCCTCCGCTTGGGGGGAGGGGGCTTGCCCACAGGGTCAGGCGTGTGCGCCTTGACAATCTTCTTCCACCGCGTCTTGTCCTGCATGGCAGTCCAAAGACGGATGCATGTAGCAGTCCATGTATGAGGCAGTCCAAAGACGCATGCATAGTTGTCTCAAGGAGACAACCAGCGCAGGCCAGAAATCGGGAGAATCCGGACCATGGTAGCTCGAGCCTGCCGTTATCTTCACTTAATCTAGTCAATCGAATCCATCGGGGTTGATGAATTAAACTCGTGCACACAATCATACCGCGGCTTAACAAACAATTGCTCACACCACATTGGACCGCAATGCGTTGATCAAGAAATATCAAGGAGACAACCAGCGCATGCGCAGGCCAGAAATCGAGAGATGCGTTGATCAAGAAATATAATTGTCTCCTTGATAAGTGTGTGATTTGTGTCTAGTTATCTCAGTAAGTTAGACAAGTAATATCCTTGACTACTTCTGTGGAACTGAAAGTGGTCAACGAGCAAGAGGCTTTGAGGATGGATGAATAATGCGAACCTTATTATACCATGTTAGATTAGATCACAACAAACGTTCCAGCAATGTAGATTAGTCGTTAGCAGTAGTGTAGATTAGTCAGGCTTAGCCTAGCATGTGGCCCACGCGCATGTGCGCTCATAATGGCCCCCATGGATGTTGCATTAAGAATTTAGCCACGCCATGCCTATAATGGGACTCCCATGGACGTTGCATTAAGAATTTCGCCATGCTATGCCTAGGCAGTAGGCAGAGAGATGCTCTCTGTCGAGACGCCATGTCACGGACGCGAGCTATGTCATCCGGGCGGCGCCCACTATGCACAAGACCGGTGACGTGCGCAAGGAATTTGTTTTCTACGCATTTTCGACAAAGGCTAGTGACCGGGGGGGGACACTAGCACTTGCAGCATAAGAGCGGACGAAAGTGTACGTGCACGCGCGCCGGGCCAGGCACAGCTGGGCGCGCAGCACTGACTTGAGCGGACGGCAGCACAAGTGCGCAGCGTCGAGAGGATCATACGCGTGTTAGTGGACAGCTGGAGCTGAAGCTGGACTGCTGGACTTCAACAGCGCCGAGGCTATTGACAGGCCAGGTGTCTTTGTGGTGTAGAATAGCGGGTCAACGTTATGAGGACTGGACAGAAAATGGAAAAGGACAATTTGCGGTGCGGAGCCAGATCGCTGGAATGAATGCGAAATCGCTGGCAGCCCTACAAAGGGATTTCTTCTAGAAAGGAACGATTAGACGCAATGTTTGCTGGGCCACTCACACGCAAGGTGTGAGCGTGCAGATTGTCTGAAGGATATTATGCTTCGACCTTGGTGGACGTGACTCAATGCCGGACATTCCCAGGGACAGAAATGCCGGAGCCTCTAGGAGATGAGATCGGCAACAGGGTAGCAATTTAGATTTGTCGGGATGCCTTCCTGCTTTTGTTGGCATGTGTGGTAGAAAGCCAGGACGGCAACTGGAATGCGGTTTCTATTTGCATGGTTCAGGCAGCAAGATAGTTTTGGCATTCCTGGCTGGACTGACAAGTGTGGCGTGTGTCATGCGTGTGGCATGACGAATGGTTTGGTTCATAGTCGAAGAGGACTCTCACGCAGCGTGTAGTCTCTTCGAGTCTCTCGTTAGTGGCCTTCGTGTTTCTCCCTTTCCTTGGGAGCAAGGCCGGTAGCATGTCATGGAGCGCTGCCTAACTGCGGGCTCGTGAGCATGGAGTGCATCGATATTGAGACTATCAACGTGTTGTAATTGTATTAACTTTCTCAATAAATTCCGCATGTGCGGCTTCATCATCAGACTGTGCAAAGTGTGTGTTGTGAAAGCATTGTTCTATAGCAGGGGAGGCAAAAGCACCCTCTTGCACCATCATATTGTCGCAATTAGAGTAGTTGGAGCGTCTAGCTAACGCCCCAGCAAGGATATTCAAACGCGGCACGCGACGGTACACAAGGGGATCAAGAAGGTGGTCATCAGGCACGAGGGACAGTTCCTTGTCCTCGGCTGAGAGCCCTCTTTTCATTACTCGAAGAGACTAGCTCCATCTGCAAAGGAACATTTTCATTTCAGCAAAGAGAGACGGTGTGCAGTTTTCTGGGGAAGACTAGCACACATAGTGGCCTGATCAACCATTAAGTCTTTCAGATTAGACCGTTGCTACTTGGTAGTGGTTGTGGCAGTTTATGTCATATCACACTAGGTCGGTCACAGCGTTTTTGGCAAGCCACGCAGGCTGTGCCAACACGGGCGTCGACACCGACGGGCAGGAGCTCTCCAGGGTCGATACCACCATCAACATGTCAGGAACTGACCCCACAGCATCAGGCAGTGGTGGGTCAGCGCCGGCAGCTACGGGCGGTCAAGCAACTGACCCGCCCAGCGGTCGTCTCGGCACTAGTGCGGACACCGCTTTGTTAGGTAATGGAGCGCCTTCCCTTTCTTCGGCAGGGGACGGTGGTGCTCTTACCCAAGTGCTGCGCCTGCTGCAAGAGCAAGCGGCAGAGCTGGCGGCACTCCGAGCTCAGCAAGCGACGCAGTTATCGCAACAGGCGACGCTTGTTGAAGAAACTGTGCGACTTGCTTTGGAGCGCGCGGAATCTACGGCTGAAGCGAGGCGTGCTACGGAGCGCGCTGAGCAACGGCGGCAGGCGGAGGCAACCACGGAAGCTGCACGCGCCTGCCAAGCTGCGGCCCAACGCGACGCCGAGGCCAGGCAGGCTGCCGACGAGGAGGCCGCTGCCGAGGAAGCGCGGCGACATGAGGCGCTGCGCGACCAACGCGGACACTTCGACGAAGAGCGCAGTGGGACAGGTCCACTACGCAACGTTGAGCCCAGTCAGCCACGCGTCGGACCAAGCGGTCAACGGCGGGGCGACGGGGAAATGGCGCAGGATGACGAGCTGCAGCCGAACGTCGGTCGGGTAGGCACCCGGTCGACTGCCGACGCATCTTATACGCTGGGGGGGAACCTACGGGCACCCAACCAAGGCACGTTATCGTGGCGCGGCGGGTATGGTGCAGCCCCCAGGGGGGGAGCATCAGGTGGCTTGTTTAGCACAGGTCGGCCACCCATGACGGCGGCAGCAACGCCGTTGGGTGGCACCGCAGGGCGGCCCAGGCTTGGCGGCACTCGGTCAGACTTCGGCTGGGGCCAAGTCGATCGGGAGGTAGCCAGCATACCATGGGGTGAGGGCGACGACGTCCAGCGACCCCACCGCATGCCGTACGGCGTGCATGGCGAATCCACTCGTGTGCCATCGCTGCCCAAGGTGGAGCTTCGCGAGAAGTTCACCTCAGCAGGCACGGGTGCGACTTTAGAGGAAGCCTATGAGCTCTTCCGAGCTCATTGTAACACTTATCGTTATGCCTCGGGGTATCCTCTTCGCCATGAGATGGTGATGGATTTTATTCACCTTTTTTTCCATGACCTGACCAAGAAGAAGGTCCAGGTTTTGGTCCAGCATTACCGAGCGCTCGTGGACCGATGTCATCGCACGGACATATGGTTTGCGCTCACGGACATGGGCACACCGGATCTCGACTCGATCATCTTCGATGTCGACCCGGCAGAGCAGCTGTGGCAGCAACTGCGGCTGGAGTACCCAGTTGAGCACGTCAAGGCCATCGCGGAATGGAATGGAGCGTTCACCGTCGCCGAGGGTGAGGATCCGGCTTTCTCCCTTGACCGGCTTCTCGCGTTTGCGGGCAAAGTGCCTGATTATACGCAGACCAAGGCTTGCCGGTTATGGCGGAGTGCAGTGCCCCTGCTGGCCATCGATCTTCCGGAGCCGCCCGGTGGGGAGTGGACTTTGGTGACTCTCTGTGCAGCATTCAAGCGGCTGCTCAGGAAGCGTGCGGAAGGCGAGAAGGGTATCTCGTCTGAGCTGGCTGAGATGCGCAAGAAGATGGCTGAGATGGAGAAGGCCATCGCGGTCAAGGGTGGCCAGCGGCTGCCTGGTGCGGGGCGCGGTGAATATGTCGGCACTCAGGGTGGTGGCAACGCCGGTCACGGGGGCAGCGGCGGTGGCGGTCAGGGTGGCAGCGGCGGTGGCGGTCAGGGTGGCAGCGGCGGTGTCAGTCGTGGTGGCGGCGGCAGTGGCTACGGTGGTCGGGGTCGCGGTGGTGGTCGAGGCGGAGGCGGTCGTCCGCCGTCATCGGATGGGACTCAGGAGGCGCAGGGCGTGCAAGGCGCGCTGGGCGCACCCACCCCGTCACGCGGTAAATGTTACCTTTGCGACAAGGATGGGCACCTTAGTCGCGAGTGTCCAAGCCGCTGCACGAAGCCGCATGGGGCAGACACGAAGTGGCACCTGATGAACAAGTGTCCAGCCGCGGGCATCAAGACGGTCCACTTCGCCGAGATGGCGGGCAAGACCGACTCGATGGAAGCCCAGGTGGCTGCCATCAAGCATGGTGAGGAGGCGACGGCGCCCCCCAACCAATTCGCGACGGTGTACCGGGAGGACCCATTCTGGGCGCCCATGCCGGGTGACGTCGAGATCAACGCTGCGGAGGCTACCAAAGGCAAGCAGGCACGCAGCCCGCTTTCTTTTCAGCAGGCACCCATGTTGCCTGCCGGGCAGTTGCCCGCGTCCTTTTCCATGCCGCTGGCTGGGGTGCAATCTGCTTTTGAGCATGCGAACCCTGCTGGGCTGGAGCAGCGTAGGCGATTGGCGCCTGTGTACCCAATGCCGTTCATTGTGGACGTACCCATGTTTTCAGCACGGCAGGTGGTCGACACCTTCGGGCAGAAGGGGGTTGAGTGGCTGGGGTCGGTTGTGTCCGAGATCCAGTTGTTCGCAGATGGGCATGATGTGCGCACCTTGCGCAATTCTGAGTCCGTCACCTACGGGCGTCAGCCGGTAGAAGCCGCAGTGCCCGTGGTGCAAGCGGGAGTGGTCAGCACAAGTAGCCAGCAGCGCACTAGTGCAGTTCCCCAGGTTCCCACGGTGGTTCCATACCCCAATGGTGAGCCGTCCATAGCGTTCCAAGCAGTTGGAGCCTGTGGAGATGTATGGAGCGACATGGTGACATGTCCGTTGGTTGGCGCAGTCAAGCTTGATAGCGGTGCTCAGCCGCTAGTCATCAGCACAGACTTGGCCACCATGCTGAACCTGACCTACGAGAACGGTGGCTTAGTAGAAAGCCCCGTGTCTGTGTCAGGTTGGCAGGGTCCGGCTAGTAAGCCGTACGCTATGACGGCGGTTAAAGTCAACGTGATTTTCAATCCGTTGCGCGCCTCTAGCATGACCACCGTGTCCGCGTATGCGCTGGTGGTCAACAAGTGTGGATATTCCGCACTACTCGGGGTGGATGTCCTTGCTCGCGCCATGGTTCAGGTGGACTATAGGGCGGAGGAGGCATCTTACATCCCTGATTGGGATGGGGCTGGCCTGAAGCGGGCCAGTGTGCCGGTCTCATGCTTCAGTTCTTCAGCCGGGGCTGCACGCCTCAACCCTTCCGCGGCTGCGGGCGTGGTGGAGGTCAGCATGGTGGAGGTACGGGCGGCGGGCTCATCGGCGTGGGACAAGCATCGGACGGTGCTGCCTCAGCCAACGGCGAGCATTGCCAAGATGCGCACGCAGTGGTCGCTGGATGCTGTGACGTCCACGCGGCAGCTGGCTATGCGCAAGCGGGTGACTGAAGCCGTCATCACCATTCCTCAGATGGCCAGCCATGGCCTCACTTTGGTGCAACCGGGTGTCTCGGAGGCCCAAGGTAATTTTTCTGCTGCAATCTTACCGCAGGCCCCTGATTTTGCCAAGGGTGCGGTAGTGTTGGAACTGTTTGCGGGGATCGGAGGGGGCATTGCAGGCTTTTTGGCCGCAGGCGGCGTGTGCCGTAAACTCATCGCGGTAGAGCCATCGCACAAGGCGCGTCAGGTGTACTTCAGTCACTGTGGCGTGTTGTCGCGAGAGTATCCCGCGCAGTTTCCGCCATCAGCATGGCGTGACCCGTTTGGGGAATGTCCTCAAGATATCCGAGCCATCGGTGAGGTGCAGGTGCAGCAGTTGTTGCGCAGGCATCATGCCATCGACTTGGTAATTGCGGGTTGGGAGTGCCAGGGCCTGAGCCAGGCAGGGCAAGGGCGGGGGCTAGCCGATCCGCGTAGCGCGCTGTTCTGGGAACTGTTGCGTGTGGTGGGACTGTTGCAGTCGCGTCAGCCCCATCCGCCTGCGTATCTGTTTGAGAACGTTGTGGCGGGTGACAGCCCACATCAGGCGGTGCGGGAGGACTGGGCTACAATCGTGGCACTCCTGGGGGAGCCCATCGTGTGTGACAACGCAGGGCTGGGTGGGCTCACGCATCGTTTGCGTGCCTATTGGACCAACGTGGCGTGTGCGACCGGTGTGCAGGCGGTCTTGGGGCCGTCGCAAGGCAGCATCCGAGTGTGTCTGCGGAGGTAGCATTGCCTTCCCACCTAGTCACGCAGAAGGTGGATAGCGAGGATCGCCCACCGTATGCACGCGTCAACCGGGTCGGGAGCCCCATGTGTGCACTGCCGACCCTGGTCAGTTACCAAGGGTCGACAGCATACCGTGATCGGGGTAAGGGTCTCGTTTGGGACACTACCACCGGTCTGTTGGTGCAGCCACCCGCAGAATTTCGTGAGGCCAGCATGGGTTTTCATGTCGGGGCCTCGGCGCTGCCGGGCGTGCTCGAGAGTGAGCGCTGGTCTTTGATAGGCCAGGCTATGTCGGTGTTGCAGGTCGGGTATGTGCTGCTTGCATCGGTTGCCGTGCGCCAGTCTGGGGGGGCGTCCCCAGCCAATCCGCCTCAGCAGGTTGAGGCGCGCGCAGCCAAACTGAAGCGCCCTGCAGCGACGGGGACTTCATCAGCATGGGGGTGGCGTCTGCGACAGGTGTGGACTATCATTCTCATGACCGCCCTGCTGACCAGCACCGTGCTGGCCGGCGAGCCCACGCTGCATCGGGTAATACACCGTGCGGCACGCGAGGCTCCGGCGGTGGGTGTCACACCAGGTGTGGCAGCCTTTTCCTTGTTCCACGACGATGCGGCTAGGGCGCCGCATCTTGAGGCACATGCGGTAGCTGTGGGTGATCCCGCGGATACGCACCCCTGGGCTATTGGCGAACACCTTTCTGATGCGCAGCGCTCAGCCATGCTAAAGTGGCTAGGCACTGCAAGGGGGGCCTTCGCTTTCACAAGTGATGAACTGGGGTGTTTCAATGGTGGGACCATGCGTGTTCCATTGGACACTGACACTCCTTTGTTCCGACGCCAGCATCGCCTGAGTCAGGCCGAGTTGGATTTTGTAGCCGAGCAATGCAAGGAGTTAGAGGATGCCGGTATCATCAGGCAATCTTCCTCCAGCTATGCTGCTGCCGTTGTCGTTGCGCCCAAGAAGGACGCTATCACCGGGGCATGGACGGGTATGCGCATGGCCACCGATCTGCGGTTGCTGAATGCACACACACCCGTGGACCGTTACCCCATGCCACGTGTGGATGATGTCCTGGATAAGATATCTCCTCATGTGAAGTTTGTGTCCTCGCTGGACCTGCGTAGCGGCTTTCATCAGATCGCAGTTGCGCCGGAGGATCAGCGGAAGCTTGCATTCTGGGGGGCGGCAATTTGTATGAGTGGGTGCGCATGCCCTTTGGGCACCGCAACGCTAGTGCTGTTTTCCAACGAGCTATGGACAAAGTGCTTGCAGGTCTTCCTTTCGCCGCTTGTTACATTGATGATGTAATCGTCTTTAGCGCGACATTTGAGGAGCACCTGGCGCACTTGGAGCAGGTTCGCTTGGCTCTCGAGGAGCATAATATGCGGCTGCACCCTGAGAAGTGCAAGTTCGCCCAGCGGACCCTCTCATTCCTTGGTCATCAGATTGTGCCGGGTGGCCGGACGCCTGATGCCGCCAAGGTCGAATCCATTGCGCAGGCCGCCGTACCCACGGATGTCTCAGGGGTGCGGGCGTATTTGGGTTTGGCTGGCTATTACCGAGGTTACATTGAGAACTTCAGCAGCAAGGTGAAGCCCTTGACCGAGTTACTCAAGAAGGGGTGCGTGTGGGCGTGGGGTCCCGCACAGCAACGCGCCATCGAGACAATCAAGCAGGAGCTCACGTCGGCACCGATTCTGCGCGCCCCTGACTATGCTTTGCCATTTGTGTTATATACCGACTGGTCCAAGGTAGGACTGGGTGCGGTCTTGGCGCAAAAGGATGGTGATGGGCGCGAGCACGTTATTGCTTATGCTAGTCGCAGCAACAACCCAGCGGAGAGCCGGTATTCTTCCTATGAGGGGGAGGCACTGGCTGTGGTGTGGGCCATCAAGCACTTTCGCCCGTATTTATTTGGGCGCGTGTTTACTCTGGTGACAGACCACCAGCCGCTTCAGTGGCTAATGACCAACACCAACCTGACGGGTAAGCTCGCCCGATGGGCCATGATTATCCAGGAGTACCACATGACCATTGTGCATCGGGCCGGCAAGGACCATGTCAACGCCGATGTGCTATCCCGATACGCCATGCCTACCACTGTTGACCACACTGGAGCCCGGGCCATGGGTGCCGAGGGCTCGTCTGGTTCTGTGGTCTTTGTGAACGCTGCTGGGTATGCGGCCGACGATGAGGAGGAGGCGTGGTGGCGCAGTGTCGAGTACTCTGTGGCGGACTTCGGCATCAGCGACGACCCGGTGCGGCCGTCGCCATTCACGCCATCCAAAGCTGTGTGCGCTATGGAAGAGGGTAGGTCTCTGTCCTTTGACATTGATCCTTCTCTGCAGCAGCTGATCGCTGTGCAGGCTCTCTTAGCGCGTAGCTCTCTTGCTGATTGCTACACCGCTGATATCTGGCTAGATGGTCGAGTTTGGAGCAAGTGCAGGGTGCTGTCTTGACTCCTACTCCAGTCGATTGGACTCCTGCTCAGAAGGCGACGGAGTTGAACAGGGTGCAGCACAGGGCTGCAACCTATGGTTGGGAAGATGGGGTTTTGTACAAGCTGTTGGGCAAGCGTAGGGTGGTCGTCCCACCGCCTGACAAGCGCGTTGCTATAGTGCAGGCGTACCACGAGCGGTATGGTCACTTGGGTGGCAATCGCACGCTCAGCCTCGTACGGACCAGCTATTGGTGGAATAACATGCGACACACGGTGGCCCAGGTAGTGGCCAGCTGTGTCCCGTGTGCTCGAACCAAGGCTAACTTTAGCGCAGATCATGGTGCCAAGGAGCTGATGTCGCTTCCCATCAAGGGCTTGTTTTATCGCTGGCACGTCGATCTGTGCGGGCCGTTTCAGGAGAGCCCTGACGGCAACCTCTATGTCATGGTATGCGTGGAGAGCTTTAGCAAATGGGTTGAGTTGATCCCCATTGCTGACAAGCATGCCGCTACCACAGCGAAGCATTTTGCGGACATCATCACCAGGTTTGGGGCTCCCGCGGAGGTAGTCACGGACCAGGGTGGTGAGTTCAGGGGTGAGTTCCAGGAGTTGCTGGATGGATGTCTTATTGATCACCGTCGCACTTCTCGGGAGCATCCTCAGGCCAATGGTTTGGCTGAGAGATTGGTGCAGACCGTCAAGCAGGCGCTGCGCAAGTGGAGCCTGCAGGTGCCGGAGTCGGCCAGGTGGGATCGCGAGTTGGCATGGATTGCCATGGGTTATCGCATGTCTCCCCAGGAGTCTCTCGCTACCTTCTCCCCGTATTTCCTTCTGTTCGGGCGTAATCCTCTTTTGCCTACGGAGGCACAGGTTGCGCACCCCGAACCCATGGCCTTCGACAACGCTCAGCAATTTTTGGTTGAGGTGCTGGCCAGGGCAGAGACTTTTAAGAAGGTCATGCCCATCGCGATGAACAACTTGTTCATTGCTCAGCACAGGGACTCCCTGCGCTACGCTCAGCGCCGGGGGGGCATACATGGCTCGCCAGCTGCGGTTTAGGCCAGGGCAGTATGTTTTCCTGCGCACTCAGCTGAAGCACACTTTGGATGTGGAGGCGGGGCCCACCATTTTGCGCATTGTGGCTATCAAACCATCGGGAGTGGCAATTTTGGAGGGCGCCGACGGGAGCCGTACGACTGACAACCTCAGCAATCTCAGTCCCTGCTCGCTGCCCAATTTGGTCCACGACCTCCAACCGCACACGTCTCGCCGAGTCAAGGACGCCCAGTGTCAGGTTTGTCACCGGGTCGATCAGGCGGAGTCCATGTTATTGTGTGATCAGTGTAACTGTGGTTGGCACATGCAGTGCTTGCAGCCAGTGGTCACCAGCATTCCGGAGGGGGATTGGTTTTGTCCAGTGTGCACCGCTGCGCAGTTTACCTCCCGCAGCTTGACTGCGGTCACCGCTGCCCTTGTCTTGGTACGATCGCTGTCTTCGTGATGGGGCCGGTCGCCAGCGAGGGGGGGAATCATGGGACAGGTCCTCGCCCACCCCACAGGGCATGCAGTTAAGGCAGGCACGTCAGCTCAGCTCATTTGGGTTTTACCAAATTAAGCTGAGTGGCCAGCCGCCATGGTGGCGCCGGAGATTGTGGCACGCAGACGCGACAGCTGTCACGGACGCGAGCTATGTCATCCGGGCGCGCCCACTATGCACAAGACCGGTGACGTGCGCAAGGAATTTGTTTTCTACGCATTTTCGACAAAGGCTAGTGACCGGGGGGGACACTAGCACTTGCAGCATAAGAGCGGACGAAAGTGTACGTGCACGCGCGCCGGGCCAGGCACAGCTGGGCGCGCAGCACTGACTTGAGCGGACGGCAGCACAAGTGCGCAGCGTCGAGAGGATCATACGCGTGTTAGTGGACAGCTGGAGCTGAAGCTGGACTGCTGGACTTCAACAGCGCCGAGGCTATTGACAGGCCAGGTGTCTTTGTGGTGTAGAATAGCGGGTCAACGTTATGAGGACTGGACAGAAAATGGAAAAGGACAATTTGCGGTGCGGAGCCAGATCGCTGGAATGAATGCGAAATCGCTGGCAGCCCTACAAAGGGATTTCTTCTAGAAAGGAACGATTAGACGCAATGTTTGCTGGGCCACTCACACGCAAGGTGTGAGCGTGCAGATTGTCTGAAGGATATTATGCTTCGACCTTGCTGGACGTGACTCAATGTCGGACATTCCCAGGGACAGAAATGCCGGAGCCTCTAGGAGATGAGATCGGCAACAGGGTAGCAATTTAGATTTGTCGGGATGCCTTCCTGCTTTTGTTGGCATGTGTGGTAGAAAGCCAGGACGGCAACTGGAATGCGGTTTCTATTTGCATGGTTCAGGCAGCAAGATAGTTTTGGCATTCCTGGCTGGACTGACAAGTGTGGCGTGTGTCATGCGTGTGGCATGACGAATGGTTTGGTTCATAGTCGAAGAGGACTCTCACGCAGCGTGTAGTCTCTTCGAGTCTCTCGTTAGTGGCCTTCGTGTTTCTCCCTTTCCTTGGGAGCAAGGCCGGTAGCATGTCATGGAGCGCTGCCTAACTGCGGGCTCGTGAGCATGGAGTGCATCGATATTGAGACTATCAACGTGTTGTAATTGTATTAACTTTCTCAATAAATTCCGCATGTGCGGCTTCATCATCAGACTGTGCAAAGTGTGTGTTGTGAAAGCATTGTTCTATAGCAGGGGAGGCAAAAGCACCCTCTTGCACCATCATATTGTCGCAATTAGAGTAGTTGGAGCGTCTAGCTAACGCCCAGCAAGGATAATCATGGGACAGGTCCTCGCCCACCCCACAGGGCATGCCGTTAAGGCAGGCACGTCAGCTCAGCTCATTTGGGTTTTACCAAATTAAGCTGAGTGGCCAGCCGCCATGGTGGCGCCGGAGATTGTGGCACGCAGACGCGACAGCCATGCCCTAGCCCTTGTATAGCCATGATGATCTTCCTCCCCCGTGCCAGGATCCCCCCCTTAGGCGGGTTGAACCTGAGACAGCATGGTGGTGCCGGTGCCCTTGAGGCACCTAGAGCAAGTGCTGCTTACATTCCATGCACTCTTGCAGGAAGTAGCCTAGAATGTATTAAAAGCCATATGCCCTTCTCAGGGATATGTGCTACATATTCTCCCAACGGAGTTATGTTACAATTCAATTCAATTCAATTCCAGCAATGGCAACCCATACGTCCTAATATCAACGTGCATGTCGAGCATTTCCGAAGATACCGGCACCGCCCTGCCCAGCAAATATCGCTGTTGCAATATACGAGAATGCTCATA